>CM044115.1:10635430-10650488 GCA_024174645.1 Lemna minuta | reverse complement strand
TGAATAACATACTTCTTAATGATAAAGTCATCACAAACACGCAGAGAGATATACACACAAACACACAAAAATAGAAAAAATAGACAAATCATAGCATTTCAAGGGATGTATGCATAATTTGATGATATAATTTAGACATTATTCGAGGATAAAGAGTCACTAAATAACCCAAGAAACACTCAATCATTGCATGAAAACCGAAAGAAAGAGCCAAATATTTAGTAGATGAGAAAAGTATTGAGAGAATATTAAGAATCTTATAAGCTTGGTGAGAAAATAGTAGGATCTAATGAGTGATTTCATAATGTTACATTTTTTTGGGATATATCTTCAGTCCAAGTAAGGGTTGCGCGATGATGATCGAGTCGCCGATCTGATCGTCGCTCATCGATTGATCGATCGATTGGCGACCGGCGAAAACTTCATTGTGCGAACGATCGATGATCGATCAATGAAATCGCCGTGATCGAGCTTTACTTCGCATAAATTAAATTCGCCATTGGACCACTAATTTGCACATCTCGCGTAACGGCTTCTCTCTCTCTCTCTCTCTTACTGATCATCGACCTCGATCGATCGATGATCAGGCGACGATCGATCGGCGCACGGACCCCTTTGATCGATCGAGGCGTCGATCTTTTGACGATCGATCTCGATCGATCATGATCGCGCAACCCTGATCCAAGTATATACCTGACATACTTATCAATAATGTAAAGCGATCATAGGATTGAATGACTAATTTCATAATTTTCCATTTCTCCAGGGATATATCTGCAATTCAAGTATACAACTAACATACAAGAGTGAAAGATATAAGGTCCTTACATTTAAAAAAAAAACGAAGGAAAAAACGAATAAAAGAATTTCCTTTCTGGAGTACAGCTGTCAGTCATCCATCATCCTCTCCACTCGACGCACTGCGCGATCGGACGGCTCCTGGCGCTGCCGGCGCGGACGGGGCACGGAGGCGCCACCGGCGGCACCATGCAGTTATACTGCAAGCACAGCGAGCTGCTCATCGGAATCTCCGCCGTCGGATTCATCTCTATACCGGTCAGATAGTTGTGCTGCAGGTACAGCACCTGGATACCCGAGTCCATGAGCCGGCTCACGAACCGCGCCGGCACCGCCCCCGTGAACCGGTTATTATTCAGGTATAGACTCCTCACCTCCGCGAAAGCCGCTGGAATCAAACCAGTGAACCGGTTGAAGCTCAAGTCAACCGTCGGGATCGCAACCTCCGCCAGCGGCAGCACCGATCCGGTGAACCGATTCCTCTGCAACTGCAAGCTGGATAAGGGGAACGTGAAGAGTTCCGGCGGAACGCCGCCGGTGAATCTGTTCATGCTCAGGTCGAGGTAGTTGAGGTTGACGAGGGCGGCGAGCTTGCCGCCCACCGGCCCCGAGAGGCGGTTCCAGGCTAGAGAGAGGTAATGGAGAGACTCCGGGAGGGAAATTACATCGCCGGAGAGGTTATTATGCTTGAGATCGAGGCGGAGAAGAGAGGGAAACTGGAAGGGGGGAACGCGGCCGGAGAGGCGGTTATGGGAGAGAACGAGATTGGAGAGCGCGGGAGCGAGGGTCAGGCTTTCGGGTATCGGACCGGAAAGGAGATTGAAGCTGAGGTCAAGAGTGCGGAGCTGGCGGAGGAGGCCCAAGTCAGGGGGGATTTCGCCTTCGAAGAGGTTGCGGGAGAGGGCGAGGAAGCGGAGGTTGGCGAGGAGAGAGAGGGTTTGGGGGATTGAGCCGGCGACGCGGCCCGGGACGAGCGAGAGCTCGGCGAGGGCAGTCAGTGATCCGATGGCGGGGTCCAGGCGGCCCAGCAGGCCCGGAGACCCGGCCCGCGGATCGCCGAGGGAGAGCGCGACGACGCGGTCGCCGGCGCAGAAGACCCCTGCGAAGGCGCACGGGTCGCCGGTGAAGTCCCACGACGAGAAAAACCCCGAGCCTGGCGCGTCTTCCAGCGCCTTGGAAATGGACTGTAGAGCGAGAAAGTCGACCGGGTCAAGAATCCCCCACACAGTTATCAGCTGCGCAATGGCCGTTGCCGCGACGAGGAAGCCTCTCGCTTCCATGGCTTTCTCTCTCTAGAAGATTGCTTGCTTGATTGCTTGTCTGCTTGGCAGTGTCAAAGAATCTAGTTCTCTATCTCTTTGGCTTTGTCAGGCTAACGGTCCACCGAACCTACGTGGAGTTAGGCTCGGGCGAACCATGAACACGTGGACGAATAGAAAAGGAAAGATATCGCCCGTACCACCCAAGCCTTTTCCTTAGAGAGAACACGTGGACGCCAAATAATGGAGTTTGGCGTACGGAGGATTTGTACTAGGACACGTAAGGAAGGCATCTCTTTTGTGATGAAGGCGGGGGAACGCTCCGGCCCCTTTGCTTGCTTCGCGTAAGCGGGTACGTTTTGGCACCTAGGGATAGTATACTCTGCCGACAGTCATGATACCGAATCTTCGCCGTCTGCCTGAGCTTTTGGGGGTCTTCGCGGACACGTGGACGAATAGGATTTGTCAGTGCCAAAGCAACGGTTCTTTTTTCTATCTCGAAGGCAACACGTGGAGGGCGAAAAATAGAGCTTGACGTACGGAGGATCTGCACTGAGATACGTATGGATAGTATTCTTTAGTGAAGGAGCCGGAGGAATGTTGGGCATTTGTGCTGGTCCGGCCTACGCCTGTATGTTTTGGCACGCACGGAAATCGTACGCTCATGAAAGAGCCTATACCCACGCGCGGGATCTCGGCCGTCCATTTGGAATCCGACACTGCTAATCTTCTCCTGTTTTTCTACAGTGTAAGAGTTAATGGGCGCATTGTCTTTTTGGGGGGGGGTGGAGGAAGAATATAAATATGTAAAGCATTTTTTGGGGCATGCAGCTGAGTTAATTGAAATGAAGTACACCTCTCGGTCTCTCCTATTCTTTCAACAAAAATGGGAGAAGTCATAAGAATAAGCAGACACTCGGCAGGTTAGTATTGACCACGTCGTCGTTATCTATGGAGCCGCCGAGCAAGTGTCGGGTATTTAATCTCCTCGTGGTCGTGCAAACTTATCAAGTGTCTGCTTCCATTGTGTCAATATGATTCACATCAAGTGATTCCATTGTGTCAATAAGGGAGGTTAAACATCTAAATGCGGGACCATATTTTGATACACTTGTCGAGTCCAATTATATGATTGGTATATGTGAAATTTCATACAGGGAGGTAAGTCGATCATCGCCTATAAATAAGGCTCAAGTCAAACCCTCGAGTCACACAGTTGAAATCTCTTGAGGCTCCATTATTGATTTAGGTACGAAGACTAAAAAAGATCCCCCCTTGGGTATTTAAATCTAGGGTTAACATCATATAGTGGCACGACCTTTAGGGTAAATATCAAATACTGGCACGACCTTTTTCCAGGCTCAAATACTGGCACCACCTCAGCATTCCCGCTGAGGTGGTATTTTTTATTCTTTCCTCCCCCACCTGGTTGCCACCTGGTCCTCCTTATTATCTCTCTCTCTTCATTCTCTTCATCTCTCTTCATTCTCTCTCTCTCTCTTCATCTCACGCGGTCCTCCTTCCTCTCTCATCATTCTCTCTCTCTCTCTCTGGCCGGTGGACAGGATCACCGGATCAGCCATCAAGTCCAGAGAAATCGGACAGCAGAAATCCCTCGGAGGAGCGGTCAACGAAGACAACGATAAGGCTCAAGATAGATTTTCAGATTCTGGATTAAGGCTCAAGAGGAGAGAAAGGTCGCGACGACGACGATGATATCCTGTGGAGGAGAGAAAGCGTGACAACGCATTCAGTCATTAATGTCTATAGGGAAGATAATAGCAGAACAATTTATGCACATTAAAATATTTTCAAGAACAGTTATATCTGTTTGTTGAGTGATGGTTCTGATTTAGAAATCTGCAACTAAAAGACCCGTGAATAGTATTTAATTATTTTCTCAGGAAAAATAGCTTAGCTACCTTCTTTATCTATTGATTTGCACCTCAGGTTCAAGCAGTTGTTCTGCTTTTTACAACTATTTCCACATAAAACGGTTTCCTCTGCTTGAATTTCTTGACTTCAAGTCTGTATGTATGATGGTTTAGATTGCCAAACCAAGTCTGATGCCGTTTATGAAAGTCATGTTTGCACCCGAAGAGTTTTCAAACAGTTCTGTGCAGTTCTCAATCTTAGAAAACATGATCGATGAAGCCTGTGGCATTTGCTCTTGTTTGGAAACGACAGCTGATGAGGAAAGCCTTAGGACTTGGCCGAAATCAAAAGTTGTTGTTCTTTTAGTGGATCAAACACTTCCATAATTTGCGGTCTCTGGTCTTTGATTGAAAAAGCCATTGAATTATCTATTTTATTTGAGGAGGAGAATATTGTGAGTCTCCATAATGGAGATGATTAAGGAATTGTTATTTCAAGTGCATTCATCGAGAACTACATTGCTTCTTCTCACAATATTACCTTTTGTGTTCATATTACAGGATTGATTGGGGAGAAATTGACCGTTCTTGAGCAAGGTGCTGCATATTCATTGAGCAAACAAAAAACGACGGTTCAATTCTATGTGATGGAGTATCATGGGACATTCATCGATGAATTCACCAAGGTTTCTGTCAAGGATGTTATTGAAAGGTTTCATTCTAAAGAACTATGTAAATTGTGTTGCAATCCTGAATAAATTATTTTGTCATGATGACAGTATTTTCATATGCTCTAATTGAGAAATTTATTGCAGTTAATAAAAACTAACTGATTGAATCATTTCCATTGTGGTATCCCAAATTTTTTGTTTTTCTCTAATTCACAATTATTGTTGATTGGTCCTGTATCAAAGTCTTCAAGGCCCCCTTTTTCGCAAGGATCTGTCTGTCTTGCCTGCGGTTGAATATTTTCATCTATTGCCATATGCGTCAATTCTTTCTGGCTGGCTTTCCCAGTAAGCTATCTTCTATATATCTTCTATATCTCCTTCTTTATAAGCTTCCCATTTTTTTACTAAGATGATTTTAATTCTTTATGCAGACAAAAGATTCTGGATGACTTGCTGCCATCATTGGTGTGTAACAAAAGCTTGGAAGGTAACTCATACCAGGAAATCAGATCAGCTGAAGCTGCTTGTGAACCTAACGATGGACACAAGACCAGCATAGTTGTCCCCAGACGAAGGTCTAGAAGGCTAGCAGAGGCCTGACGAGACGAAACCGTGAGGTCGTCAATTTCAAGCGGTATCGCGTCAAAAATAATTCCAAACTTACCAATTTTGAGAATTAATCACGAATTCAAGGGTATAATGGTAAATATGGGTCGAATCCACAGGGAATTTAGGAATTTTTCGATGTAATCTTCAAATTTGATCAAATCGGACGAGAAATTGATGGAAGAAATTGGGGAAAATGGTATTTTATGAAAGTAGACTTCAAATCGATTCCACGGAATCAAAAATCGTCAAAATCGGACTTGATTTTGCGGAGAAATCATGAATTGAAGTGGAGAGAAATTTCGGACCGAAGAACTTGCGATTTTTAGCTAAATTTCGATAAAATTAACATCTAAATCCTAATCTAAACAGAAATTAAACATGATTGGGAGGTAAAATCATGCAAAACCGCTTCCACTAAACTCGTTTTTGCGATCAAATCGCCGTGATTAAGCCGATTAATCGCGGAGAAAATCAAGAAACGCCTCGACGAACTTCAAGCTGCGATTTCTCACTCAATACTCAACCAAATCTCGATTTCTACCACTCCTCGGACGCGGAAATTGAAGAGGAAGAGGAAGAACTCGAGAGAAACAGGCAAGGAAGGTGTACTGGACGAGTCAATTTGATTGATTCTTGCTTGGATGTCTTAGAACGACGAAGAACATGTGTATATATAGGGCGAAAAAAATCGTAGCCGTCCGATCGTTTCGATCGACGGTTACGATGAAACGGTCCATCGTGGACCGTTTCAAAAATATCGTAGCCGTTGGATTTGGATCAACGGCTCTGATCTTCCGCGTAGATTAGCGTTATAAAAACGCCTCAATTTCGCTCCTTGGATCACGATCGGACGGTCGTGATTCTCCCCCGCGCGTTTAATCTAGGCCGTTATAATTCCTTAAATTGCGCACGTGCTTGATTGATCGATCGGTGCACCCTTCTTCCACGCGATCGACGCCTGCGATGCTGCCACGTCGCGCTAATCCAACCGTTATAATAACGGTTAATCAACACGTGCGTTGATCCCCGATCAGTGGTCCCGCGCTCACCCGATCGACGCTCGTCGATCACCCAGCCGCTCGATCCGACGGCCGTCGTCGCGCCACGTCGCCTGCAAGGTAAGTAAGAAAAAAAATTAGTCCCACACGGCTTATGATTTTGAAACCGTCGGGTTTATACAGGTATGACCCTCCGTTATAAGGGGAGGACAAAGAACCATTTATAATTATAAGTATAATACTATATAAGATATATATATGCGCCACGTCAGCTCTCTTCGCGGGTCCACGTGGCGCTGCCACGTGGCCTTGCGTGCCACGTCGCATCCACGCGGGCCCCGCGCCCAATTAATTTATATTTTACTATTAAAAATCGAAAATAAAATCATAGAAAATTCGGAAAAATACAGAAAAATCCCTAAAAATTGTAAAAATCATATCTTTTAAAATACAACTCCAAATTAATCCAAATTTCTTTTATTTGATCCAAAATTTAATTATCTATTATTCTAAAAGGTCAAATTAATTAAATAATAAGAGTTAAAAATTATTATTTCAAAAATACATTCATTTATTAAGATTTTAATCTTTAGAAAATAAAATGAATGTTTATAAAAGTTATTTCTCTTATTATTTTATCTTTTAAAAACAATTATAATCTCAATAAAAATATGGGTTATCAAATTATGGAACTCTAATTTATAAAAATTAACCCTAATTTAAAGTATTTTGAGATTATAATGACTTTTTAAGAGAATAATAGCAAAATACATATAAATATGATAACATGCATGTAAATGAAATCATTTAAGCTTTAATATGCATGAAAAATCATGTTTTATGATGTAAATATAGCATGTTATCAAGGCCCAAGGGCACAATTGTCTCCCTAGAAAAAGCACAAGGTTGCGATTGTGTCGTTAATGTGCAATCATAAGCCTCTTGCCTTGGTGCTCTGTGGTTCAGGTGCAAATTACTTTAATTGAGCAAGACCCAGTTTGCAAGATGTGAAGAGTTTTATGTGAGCGAGAGAATATAATGATCCTTGTCACCTGGATTCAGGGTTTTGGCTCTGTCCCTGCCCTCTTGCTCCCCATCCCTTGTCCTTTCTTTGCATTTACCACCCCCCTTAAGATTTTTGTAAAGACAAAGTTCATGTGTATTTACTCTTTTATTCCATGCATTCCTTATATCTTGCTTTGTGTCCCATGAACTTCACTGAACTGGTATCATTAACTTATTCTCTTATTGGATGGGCTATGTCCTGACCCAATCAGCATCAGTACCATAGTGCCTTATATGTAAAATAGTTAGGGTTAAAATTGGGACTCATCTCTTCTTTCTCAACATTCAAAAAGAAGAGAAGATTTCAATAATCCTTTTAGGGCTATTGAAAACTATTTATCTTTGAATTTAAGAATTTCCTTTTTCTCCGCCATTCTGTGGAGCATCTTACATTGAGATTTTCTCTTCTATTATCTTCCCTATAGACATTAATGACTGAATGCGCAGTTGACAATGAAGCGAATTTGCAGGCAACATGGAATCTCCCGCTGGCCATCTCGAAAGATCAATAAAGTCAACCGTGATTAGTATGCTGGATTATGGGGTCTAGTGACGATTCCACGATTGTTTTATCTTTTTTTTTGTCCCCCGCAATAATGTAAAATGCGTAAAATTAAGATAATAATATTTTTTCGGGTTACATATAATTTGTGTTTGGGTTACATATTTTCTCGTCCTAGCGGTATGTGATGATCTTGGAGCTCCGGCCGACGTTGCTCGTAAATGCCAAATTGTTCATCAGGCATCTGAAATAACAAATATTCAATAAGGACACCGACAATTATAAAATAGAGAAGGAAAATAAACATACAAGGGCGTAGCGTGAACCACTAGAACCGGGTGCAGGTTCTGTAGCCACTTGCGAACCCTGCATAATACAATGAGTCGATTTATTCATCTAATACTATAAACTTCAAAGGCAGGAAATAATTTATTAGAAATTCGAACACTTACTCCGATGACATCTTGTACCCTCCTGTGGGTACACTTCTTTCGATTGTGGCCAGTTTGGCCACAAATGCTGCACGTCATTCGCACGCCTTTCCTGGATGAGCTTGGACGAGTCGGTTCTATCTCACTATTGTCAACTCTTATTTTATGCTTTGGCCTTCCGGGTTGTCTCCACACCAACGGGGGAAATAAGTAGTCGCATTCGTTATAGCGCCACACGATCTTACTATCCATCGGAGTAATAGAGCGACTATATGCATCTCTGTATTTCTCTCGCTTGAACCAATCAGAGATGAAATAGTGGGGGTCCCAATTTTCACGATGAATACAACTAACAGCGTGGGGGCACGGAATACCCGTGACATCCCAGTATCTGCAACCACACGTTCTCGCACGTAAGTCAACAACAAATTGGTTTCCCAAGGTTCTCACTTCATATTTGTAGTTGCCAGCAGCTTGCGGACTGCATTTCCTAGAGCTCAAAATGATTTTGTTCAGCAGCTTTCTTATTTTTGGGCATAACTCATCAGAACTGCCTGAACTTTTATTCCTCTTGCGCACTATCCTATGCATGATCGCGCTTCTTATATACTCAAGCATATCTATGATTCGCATGGATCTTGCCTGTAGGATATAATTGTTAAAGCTTTCACAGACATTATTATTAGTCGTTGGAGATGTAGTCTGCGTAGAAATGAATGCTCTGCAGAACTTTTGTACTCCCACAACTTGGAAGTTGTGCGCGGCCTGTGGTTTTATTGCTTCCATCTGGCGCATGATCCGTTCGAATTCTTGATGGGTGGTGCATGTCACAGCTTTCCAAAACATATTCTTCAATAGCGTAGTGGAGTGTCCCTTCTTCTTCCAATTTGCGTGAATATGCCTTGCACAATTCCTATGCTCTGCATATGGTAGGAGAGATTCAACTGCATTTTGTAGGCCCCGCACAATGTGAGAAAGGAAAAAGTTATTATGTATAATCTTATGAATGGGTCAGTTATGTACCTTCTGCTGATCGCTTATGATCGTCCACCCACTGCCATCTACAATTTCCAAGCTATCCATGAGCAATTCAATGAACCATTTCCATGAATTTTCATTTTCCCCTTCAACCACAACCCATGCAATAGGGTACATTTGATCGTTCCCATCCTTGCCAACTGCGCTCAACAGTAGCCCTTTCGTTATAGTCTTAAGAAAACAACCATCGAGTCCAATGACTCTCCTGCAACTGGCTTTGAACCCTTCTACAACAGGTTTAAAGCACACATATAGTCTCTTGAACCTAAGCGAGGATTCAAGATTGTCTCATTCGTTGACCATAAAGAAAGTACTTCCTGTATTACGCGCCTTCAGTTCCGCAACGTAGGCAGGAAGCCAGTGATAGTGGTCATCTAAAGACCCTTCGATCATTTTGCGCGCCTCAGCTTTTGCTCTGTTACATGTTTGTTGCGAAACATGAACTCCATGTACTTCGTGGATTTCTCGCATTATATCCACTGCCTTCCAATCCGGAGTCATCCGAAATCTCTCTAAGAAGTGGTTTGCAATCCACTTATAGGTTACGTGACCGTTATCCGTTACCCTGATGCATGTATGATGATCCGTTAGAGCCTTCACAACAAAGGTATCTTTTGTTTGATTCCAGCTGGCGTATATCCTCCACGGACAAACTGCTTTGCATTTAAATTCTACCTTTTGCATCCCTCCCCTAACGTAGTTGGCCGTGAAACCATTTGCTATGGCGCTATCCGTCACTGCTGTACGAAAGGCATCAGGCGAATCGAATTTCATGCCAACATGAAATTGGATCTCGTCCATGGGGCATTCGGGGTCATACCATGTGCCCCTATCATGTTGACTTATAATCTGGTCGACCATATGAGGTTCACTCCTAAGGTTACCTTCATCATCCACATCTGGTTGACTTACAATGTCGTCATTGGAATTAGCATACTCACTATCGTAGTCAACATCGTGGGCTTGCAATACAAATTCTGCCATGTTATGTTCGTCATTGTTCGTAAATTCATCATTGTCTTCTTCAAATAAGTATCCCTCTGGATCACTGGTATCATAATCAAATGCCTCGTCTTGCAGACGAGGATTGTAGTCACTATCCGCGTCACTCATATGTGAAGAAGTCATATCGTGGAATTTCTGGACTCTGATCATGGCAAGGAAAAAAACTAAATTAGGATATTCCAGAAGGAACATCAATATCGGTATGGATATTGATATTCAATCTCCGTATTCGACATCGATTTTGAATACCAATACCAGTTCAAATATCTATTCAATATCAATGTCAATATTTGATATCGATATTGAATAATGATACCAATACCAATATCTATTCAATTTTGATGCCAATATTATCAAAAAAAGAGAGAATCTTAAAAAAAATAAAAGGACATTTTATTGAATATTGTTTAATAAATCTATTGCTCATCCGACAAGAAAAATATCTTTTATTTTATTGCTGCCAATCTCATACTTGCTCCTGGTGAAGAAGAAACATAGTTTGTCACCAATCTCATACATCATGGAGGATCTCAAAGATCTCAATAATCATAATTTACGGGAGAAAATGCGCATAACAATAACTCAAGCTCGATTCCAGGAGAGAGATAGATTTTTCGGGTAAAAAATGCAACCCTTAAATCGAGGACAACTACGGTATGCAAGAAATTTCATCCTTCGGTCCAGAGAATAGGACGATAGAGTTTATGGCTCTGCTTATTAATTGACAAGAAAAATTGACGAGCATGTGTTCTTAATTAGAACGACGACCCGATCTACTGTAGTTAGAACTGAAAAATAGAACATTACCCACAAGAAAGAACGAATCAAGGTATCTCATAAAACGGGCCGGACTGCTTTTCTCCACCGAACGAATTCAAAACAGACCGAATTATAAGAAAAGGTGCAACACAGAACGCTCGGCGAAATGCGACAATTTCACGACGCCGCAGAAATTGCCGTAGATTAACCTATGAAAACAAAAGTAAAACAGACTAGAAAAATCGGTTAATAGGTATAAACCTGCACCCGTGGTGTGTAAATGATCCTCAGCTCTCCGCTCGCGGGAAACTGGAAACTAGAGAGAATAAAGAGAGAGCCAGACCGTGGAATATATCCCAAGATCGATTAGATCTGCACCAATTTCTCTGGACCTGATGGCTGATCCGATTTCTCCGAAAATAAAATCGAATGGTTGATATGACCTGAAAAAAAATCAAGTGTATCAGATCGATTAATGGTGATCGCGATAATATTTTCGGTGATCGCGTTAATCGGTCCAGAGAATAGAGAGAGAGAGAGAGACTGAAGAGAGAGAGAATGACGAGAGAGAGAGAATGATGAGAGAGGAAGGAAGACTTGCTGCCATCATGGGTCTTTTGACACTGAATCCCTCTAGTTCCGGGGTCTTATCCTCTGAGATCTCCCTATTAATATCACAAGAAAAGGAGAAATGTTATGTGGGGAGGAAATTTGGAGAGTTAAGTCCAAAAAGAATAATTAAATGCTAGATATTTGAAATATGCTTCCATGATATTTTGGGATCCACTGATCATGATCGGCTGATGCATCAAGATCATGTCTTTGGATGTGGCCTAGAATTTATATATCTGTCTTTGAATGCGGCCTAGACTTGAAAATTAGCAAACGCTGATCCTGATCAAACTGATGAACTGATCTAGAATGATGTAGACTTGATCCACATTGATCCATGCTCGACGATCAGATTGATATGCCTCTTCGGGAATTGTGCTTGATTATCAGATCAACAAAATAGTCAATCTACCACATTACTTAAGGATTCTCATGCAATCGATCGCATCCAACTGCCCATAATCAGGGCTAATTGATCCAGATGATCAGATCATCTATCTGGATTGACTAGGCAGATGCTATGATCGGACTTGTTGATAGGATCACTGGATCGATGATTCATTGATTTGGTAATCCAAACTTCCCTTCTCTATTGAAAATGAACATCAATGGAAAAGATGTAGAGAGAGAGAGAGTTAAAATTTGATCGCCATTATAACGTCACCAAGATCATGACCTATTGAAGGTCTAACTTTGTTGGTGGGCTTAAGGGATTTGATTGCCATCAAAATGTCATCGAGATCAAGACCATCTGCTGATCATGATAATCGATCAAAGTTAGACTTTCAATTCATCACTATTGATGATGAATTTTACTTAAAAATGCAAAACATCATGGAGGATACCACCATCCATTCATAGGTATTAGAAATCTTTTAGACCCCATTATGAATCACCCAATAAACAATGATCTATGATACGAGACAAAATTCATGGAACTCACCTATCTGGCTTGAAGATCAAGTTCTGGTAAGCAAACCATTGCAAAATCAAAGACAACAATTATGTCATCAGATGCATTGATATTTAAGATCCCATTTTCAAAGAATATTAGTTCATGAACGCACAATAACCAACCTGAAGAATCTATAAAAGATCAAGAAATTAAGAGAGAGAAAAGAATAATGAAAAGAAATAATAGAGAGAGAAAGATAAATCAGCTCACTCTTCGTCGACGGCCTCCAAATCAGCGACGCGATGGCTTTCCGAAAGGAGATCGATCTGCCGCCGCGAATAGGATATCGACGAGATCGACCTTTCTCTCCTCCACAGCTTCGTCGCGCTGTCACGCTTTCTCTCCTCCACAGGATATCGTCGTCGTCGTCGCGACCTTTCTCTCCTCTTGAGCCTAAATCCAGAATCTGAAAATCTATCTTGAGCCTTATCGTCGTCTTCGTTGACCGCTCCTCCGAGGGATTTCTGCTGTTCGATTTCTCTGGACCTGATGGCTGATCCGGTGATCCTGTCCACCGACCAGAGAGAGAGAGAGAGAATGATGAGAGAGGAAGGAGGACCGCGTGAGATGAAGAGAGAGAGAGAACGAAGAGAGAGGAAGAGAATGAAGAGAGAGAGAGAGAATAAGGAGGACCAGGTGGCAGCCAGGTGGGGGAGGAAAGAATAAAAAATGCCACCTCAGCGGGAATGCTGAGGTGGTGCCAGTATCTGAGCCTTGAAAAAGGTCGTGCCAGTATTTGAGCCTGGAAAAAGGTCGTGCCAGTATTTGATATTTACCCTAAAGGTCGTGCCACTATATGATGTTAACCCTTAAATCTATTGTCTTTTGGTATATTCTTCAATGGTCATATTTTGTTTTTGGGTTCTTCATCTACAATGAATCAACACAAGCACTCTCCTTGGACCAAATAGGGTGACCTTAAGCATAAGACTCATGAATGACTTAGGGTATAGTCAACTATCAAATTCTAACCGGTCACTCAAGTTAGTGCTGATATTTATAGAGGAAATCATTTGGAACTCCATCTTTAATATTTTTATTACCTTGGCCTCGCATCTCATTCCTTGAGTTAATTTACTCAAATATCTTGATGTTGGGAAACTCTTGATGATGGGAAGGGTGAGATCCTCTCGGTTCACGTCCAATGGCGTAGGATCACTCGTCGGGGATTAGTCGAAGGCTGCAGCTCACGCTTTTTGTCAAACCTAACGTACGCGTCAGAATTCTTAACCCTATATTAAATTCTATCTTGTCTAGGTTCGTCCAAAGGTGGTGGAAAGGAAATACTTCAAAAAGTAATTAAACTTTAAGAGAAGAGGTATTGAAGCTAACCTATGGGGTGAGATGCCCGGTGGGTCGAGGAAAAATAGAGATTTGGCTCAAGCAATGTCGACAGGAAGAGTACGATACGATGACTCGGATGTCGGTCCTGAGTGTGTCGGGCACCTCGGGGTGTGTCAACTTGGGAAGGCGTTGTAGGCTCGTGATTAATGCTGGCGGCATAGGCGCATGCGGGGTGGCACATAAGGCACCATCGATGACACGCTGAGGAGACGTGCCAAGGAGGCAGCAGAAGGTCGCCAATGGGGGGGAGGCGTTGAGATATAGGCAACGGACCAAGGAGATGCCACATAATAGCCGACGTGCAGGGCGTCAAAACGACACACTAGGAGGTGGATGGCGCACCAATAGTAGACACGTCAGACTAGAGGGTGGGCGAGGCGCGAAGTCTGTAGGACTTTAGGATGAGATGCTGGCCTCCGAAGCCGATGCTGCGTGCTGCGTCCCACTCGATCGAAGCCTTTTGGAGGACGTGGCAGTCGATACCACGTCAGAACAAGAGTGCGAACGCTGCTGGATTCATGCACAATCTGGGAAAAACTAGAGGAGCCAAATGAGCTCCAGAGGTTGTGGGTGTCGCGTGCGCAGGGTGAGCGTCAGGCGAAGGCGGCCACTGGCTCTCTTCTCGTCAACCACGTTCAGAGGTGAGCACATTTGCAGGCAAAAATAGTAGAGGCAACCACTGGCTCTCTTCTCATTGACCACGTTTAGAGGTGACCAAGTTCGCAGGCGGGTTTCCTAGACATCGATTCTTTGGAAGGGTAGGAGGAGTCGATGATGTCGGGTCTATGCCGCGGTCATGGCGCGAAAAACTACGAGAGGAGGACGCACAATAGGAGTAAGTGCCGCAGTGGGTTAGACCTCTAGAAGGGTAGGAAGAGTCAATGATGCCGGGCCCGTGACACGAACATGATGCAGTAGGCGGCGAGAAGAGGACGCACAGTCAGAGTAAGCGATAAAGTGGATGACGCCCGCTGTTTGATAACATGCAAATAATACATGACATTATACGATTATTAATACAAATTAAGACATAAAACATTATATTCTTATGAATCTTATCATATTTTGAGTGTATATCTATCATTAGTACTTTTCGGGAGTAGAGATACTATTATAGTGAAAAACAACGATAGAAGGG
>CM044115.1:10497516-10634930 GCA_024174645.1 Lemna minuta | reverse complement strand
GACGTGGCACTCTGGGCCACGTGGCAGCGCCACGCGGACCCGCGCAGCGCCTACGTGGCGCATTATACATGCATGGGTAAACATCAAATAGTGGCACGACCTTTAGGGTAAACATCAAATACTGGCACGACCTTTTTCAAGGCTCAGATACTGGCACCACCTCAGCATTCCCGCTGAGGTGGCATTTTTTATTCTTCCGTCCCCCACTTGGCTGCCACCTGGCTGACACGTCATTATTCTCTCTCTCTCTTCATTCTCTTACTCTCTCTTCATTCTCTATTCATTCTCTTCATTCACGAGGCGGCCAATGGCCATGCAGGGCCTTGCACGAGAATGAGAACCGGCGTATGTCCAGAGCCAAGTTCTTCGTCATCGCCTTCCTATGTAGCTTTGCCTGGTACGTCGTCCCCGGCTACCTCTTCCCCATGCTGACGAGCATCTCCTGGGTCTGCTGGATCTTCTCCAAGTCTGTCACCGCGCAGCAGCTCAGTTCTGGCTTGAGAGGCCTCGGCATCGGCGCCTTCACCCTAGATTGGTCCGCCGTCGCCGCCTTCCTCTTCAGCCCCCTCGTCAGCCCCTTCTTTGCCATCGTCAACATCTTCGTCGGCTTCGTCGTCATCATCTACCTCGTCATCCCACTGTGCTACTGGGGTCTCAACCTCTACAACGCCAAAAACTTCCCCATCTTCTCCTCTCACCTCTTCACCGCCGATGGAGGCCGCTACGACATCACGGCCATCGTGAACGACAAGTTCGAGATAGACATGCCCTCCTACGAGAAGCAAGGTCGTCTCAACCTGAGTATGTTCTTCGCGCTCACATACGGCTTTGGATTTGCCAACATTGCCTCCACTCTCACCCACGTCGGCCTTTTCTACGGAAGGTGCGCCTGTGCTCAAACTTTTTTGTCCTATGAAAGAAGTTGAGCGAAGAACAGATTCTGACATTTTTGCTTGCGCAGTGAGATTTATGCCTGATAACATGCAATCTTAACATGATAAAACATGATTATTAATGCAATTTAAGGCATAAAACATTACATTTATGTGCATGTTATCATACTTTGAGTGCATTTCTATCATTCTATGTAATTTTATGTTATAATCTCAAAATACGTTAATTTAGGGTTAATTGTGATAAATTAAGGATAAATGATTTTATAACCTATCTTTACTTGAGATTATAAGTGATTTTTAAAGTTAAATAATAAGAGAAATTATTTTTATAAACATTCATTTAAATTTCTAAACTTCAAATCTTAAGGAAATGAGTGTATTTTTGAAATATAAATTAAATCTCTTGTTATTTAAATATTTTGAATTTTTAGAATGATAGATAATTAAATTTCAGATCAAATGAAAGAAATTTGGATTAATTTGGAGTTGTATTTTAAAAGATATGATTTTTACAATTTTTAGGGATTTTTCTAGATTTTTCCTATTTTTATGAATTTTATTTTCTATTTAAAAAGGTTTAAAATAAATTTAAAAAAATGCAAAAAGCGCGCGGGTCCCACGCGGGTGCGACGTGGCACGCAAGGCCACGTGGCAGAGCCACGCGGACCCGCGCAGCGCCTACGTGGCGCGTTTTATATTTATAGTATTTATATTATTATTATATATATAAAATGGGTCTTCAGCCTTCCCTAGATGGGAAGGGTTATTAACCCTCTAAAATGTCGGGACTTATATACCCGACATTTCTGTTTATTTTTGTCCGTGTGGGACTAATCCACACTTTACTTAACGTGTAGGTGACGTGGCGCGACGAGGAGCGTCAGATCGGCGGCGCATCGGAAGATCCACGCGTCGATCGCGTGGACGCGGACCACTGATCCATCAATCAGCACGTGGCTTAAAGGAGTCATTATAATAGTCGGATTTAGTGAGACGTGGCAGCATCACATGCCGCGATCGCGTGGACGCCGAGACCACCGGAGATCATCAAAGACACGTGCTCTTAATAAGGAGTTATGACGGCCAGGATTAAATCTTGAGGGGAGCATCTGACGCGTCGGATCAAGATCCAACGGCGTGGATTTAAGGCGTTTTATAACGCCTGATTTGAAAACTTCATCAAAACCGTCGGATCACGATCTAACGGCTACGAATCGATGCGTTTTTAAACGCATACGATCCAAGCCCATCTCACGCGTCCGATCGTGATCGGACGGCTGGGATTTAATTATAACGGTTCGTGATGAACCGTTTCATCACGACCGTTGATCGAGCTTAAACGCACCGATCGGACGGCTCTCCCTATTTCGCCCTATAAATAGACGAGTTCTTCGTCGTTTGTACTCATTCTTGAGGGATTTGATCTAATCGACGCATCTAAACCCATTCTCTCTTGAATCTCTCTCTTGTAATCTCTTCTAGACTCGAAATCGTGTCCGCGGAGTGTTTATAAGAGAGATTTCGACGATCGTGCGAGAAGAATTTGTCTCTTGAACACCGATGTTCACGATTGAATTCACGGAATGAATAGCTGTCGATCCGGCGATCAATTGGATCGATTTGATCGTTATCTCGGGTTAGAAAACAAGTTTATCCTCTTATCTATCATCATGTATCATCAATTTTTGGTTTAGGATTTCAATTTAAGTTTAATTTTATTTTAATTTCAATGTGTGTTCTTCGTGATTCCGAAAATTTCATCCCACTTCCATCTTTGATTTCTCCGTGATTACTAATCCAAATCGAGCGATTTTTTATTTCACGGATAGATATTTGAGTTATCTTTCTAAAAACACCATTTTCCCTAATTTCTCATCTCAATTCATTGTCCAATTTGACCAAATTCCAAAAGATATCTCGAAAATACCTAAATTCCCTGTGGATTCGACCCTTATTTACCATTTTACCCTTCAATTCACTCTTAATTCCCCAAATTGGTAAATTCGGATTAATTTTTGACACGAGACCGTGTGAAATCGACGACTCGCGGTCTCGTCTCGTCAATGCCCGGATGCGAGCCTCGTACAAGAACAAGGACGATATCCACACGAGGTTGATGAAGGCGTACGGGGACATTCCCGGATGGTGGTTCTATTCGCTCCTCGCGGTGACTATCGCGGTCTCCCTCATCCTCAGCACCGTAATGAAAGACGAGGTTCAGCTCCCCTGGTGGGGTCTCATCCTCGCCTGCTTCATGGCCTTCATCTTCACCCTCCCTATCTCCATCATTACTGCCACCACCAACCAGGTATTGAAGCCTTCTCCATTATCCATTTATATGTTTGTGTTTTCTCCATTAATACCCGCGAGAGCAATTTAATATCATGTCTTTCCGAGTAATGTTCTCCATTAATACGTCAGACGCCCGGGTTGAACATCATAACTGAGTACGTCATGGGCATCATCCTACCGGGAAAGCCCATCGCCAACGTATGTTTCAAGGTCTACGGGTACATCAGCATGATGCAAGCGATATCCTTCCTCTCGGACTTCAAGCTTGGGCACTACATGAAGATCCCGCCGCGGTCCATGTTCCTCGGTTTCGTGCGACCCAAAACGCCCGCTGTAAACCCTAATTTGTAATTGCTACACCGGTAGCTGATATCGAAGGTTCTCCCCAATCTTCCGCATATAGGAAGAAGATGAGAGCAGGATATCCAAATTTTTGAAGCTTAAATAAAAACCAAAGTAAAGAGAGACTTTAAAACCAGAATAATACAATTTCTATAGTTTGAACTTTGAAGATAAAAACAGAAACAATCAAAGATTTATTTGGGCAAACTCAAGTTTGTGCTAAGCAGAGAAAAGTGGGCAAGATTACTTACTTGCTGATGCCCTCAAACACAGTTCCAAATGACCCACTACCAAGCCTTTTTCCCTTCTCCCAATACACCATGTTGCGCTTAAGTTTGGCGTTAGCTGAAATGTAAAAAGCTCCTTCCACAATTGCCGTGGGGGAATCGCTGGTGCTAGAGCTCGAAGGTGAGCAAGAACCAGAGGCATGCTGCCTCAGCCCATTTTCTTGAGCATCATCTTTCTCCTCGTTTTCATCTGGTTCTTTTTCAGAATCAGAGGACTCTCTCCTTCTCTCATTGGCAACGGGAGCCAGACCAGTATCTGAGCCTTGAAAAAGGTCGTGCCAGTATCTGAGCCTTGAAAAAGGTCGTGCCAGTATTTGATGTTTACCCTAAATGTCGTGCCACTATTTGATGTTTACCCTACATGTATAGTATTTATTTATTATCGTATATATAAAGGGTCTTCAGCCTTCCTTATATAGGAAGGGTTATTGATCATATAAATCGTCGGGTGTTATAAACCCAACGAAACGCGTTAATTAATTTCATGTCGGACTAATCCACACACGTCTTTAATATGCAGGTGACGTGGCGCGATCAGGAGCGCTGGATCGAGCGAGGCACGGAAGACGGCGCGTTGATCGCGTGCGCCCGCGGTCCACCGGTGATGATCAAGACACGTGCTTCAATTGGAGCGTTATAACGGCTGCGATTAATCGGTGCGGATCGCATCTCAGCCGTTGGATCGCGATCCAAGGAGCGAAATGGCGTGAATTTTATAACGCATCTCAAGCGACGCATCTGGACCCTCCATTTCAGATCCGACGATCGCGACATTATCCGAAACGATCCATCGTGGACATTTCATCGTAATCGTCGATCGAAATGATCGGACGGTTACGATCAAAAACCCTTTAAATAGACTTGTTCTTCGTCATTGTAAGCATTTGAGTTGGATTTCAATCAAATTGAGCTCTCTAGACACCATTCCTCTCGTTTCTCTTGATTCCATCCTCTTCCTCTCTCATTTCCGCATCCACGGAGGGGTTGAAATCAAGATTTGGTGGAGAATCGAAGGAGAAATCACAGCTTGAATCCACCGATCGAGTTCTTCGTGTTCTTTGTGATTAAGAGGCTTAGTCGCCGCGATTTGATCGCAATTGGGGATTAGTGGGAGCGGTTTTTGCTTCCTAATCTGCCAGTTAGACTTAATTTCTGTTTAGATTAAGATTTAGGATTTAATTTCATCAAATTTAGCTCAAAATCACGATTTATACGTTCCAAAATTTCTCTCCACTTCAATTTGCGATTTCTCCGCGAAATCAAGTCCAAATTCAATGATTCTTGATTCCGTGGAATCGATTTGAAGTCTTCTTTCATAAAATACCATTTTCCCCAATTTCTACCATCAATTTCTTGTTCGATTTGATCAATTTCTAAAAGATATCTCGAAAATACCTTAATTCCTTGTGGATTCAACCCTTATTTACCATTATAGCCCTCAATTCGTTATAAATTCCCAAAATTGGTAAGTTAGGCTTTATTTTTGACACGAGACCGTGTGAAATTGACGACCTCGCGGTCTCATCTCGTCACTGTATCCAGGAGCTTATAAATGAATTTCCACCTATTCAAGAGAAGCTGAAAATACTAAACCCTGTAAGGTTTATCCGGCATGACATTGATCAAATATGTTCATGTTTGCAAAACCACTCCCCAATTAGTGCGCATATGAGTGGTATACTACTCTATGCCAAAAATGAAATTTCAAGTACGACACTTATCAACAAGAATATAAGTGCATGTTCATTGGCACCTTATTTGTGTCCCAACAGGTATCAAAGCAGGAAAACCTTCATTCAGAAAAGGCCTATCGAAAGCCCTCTAAAGGTAGGATTTCCTATTCCACCTCCAGAATATATGTTGGACCTGTTGCGCAGGTCATCCTTATATTTAAAGATCTATTTGGATGAACAAGATCATCAGAATGATATTCAGGGAAGAGACTTGCCTTACTCTATACCTTCCGAAAAAGGAAATTCAAAGAACCGAAGACAAGTGGACTTTCAAGAAAATGAAATTATGAATGTCAATATAATGAGAAAATTAAAATTTGTATCTTGAAAGCTATTTTTATTCCTCCCAAAAAATAAATTGAACTTGATGATATTGGATCAGCTTTCGAAGATCATTCTCAAGCGCGAGTATCATTTGAATTATATGCCCAAAGAAAGTAAGTGGACCATTATAACTAGGCATTTTCCAATATTGTATGAAATCCACAGCAAGCCTATAGAACCTACGCATCTGCTGAGCATTTTGCACTTGATACTGGAGACCAACAGACTTTTCATAGTTTCAAGTAGCTACTTCCTGATGACAAGGCTTTTGAGGTTTACTTGTTATGTCCTCATTTTATATGGCATAAGAAAATATGAGTGGATCCAATACTCTATGATGGATTACAAAACAATTACAATTACCAATTGGGTATCTAGATTTCATCAACTCCCATCATTTTATCAGCAATATATCACTGGCTGTTATTTCACTAGGAAAACAACTACCAATAACGTTAGGCAAAAAAACTGTATTTCCACAAAAGGGTTGGAACCAAATTATACGGAAATCAAAAGGACTCATTTCCTTGGTGTTCTACTTGTGAAAAACTTTACTATGCAGGCGATCTCTCTTTTACTTGGCGATCTCCCTTTTACTAGATTTTCTGGAGTCCCATTCAAAGCATCGATGCCCTTAAACACAAATGGAGGCAGGCGGCAATTGAAGCAAAGAAATGAGCTGACACGCAATGGCAAGGTCAAATGGAATTACAAGCTAGCAATTATGAAATACATTATAGAAGAAAAGCCTTTCCAAAAGCTTTTCAATATGATTCATCTTTATGATCAGATTAGAAGAAATAAAGGAAACTCGAGGACGAGTTTATTTGAAGAAGGGGCGCTTGATGTAGCCCAAAATATAGCCCGGGAGCCCATTTTCTATTATTCTGGGCAAGTTCATATTAGAGGCCCATTAAATGCTTATTGGGTCAAGGGAGAATCCCTAGGACCTGACACATACAATGGAATATTACCTAGGGACCACAAATATTTATGATATGCCTTGGGACTACAAATATCTTTCTAGAGAGGCCTGACAAGGCCTAGAAGATCCTCTTTTGCTTTTGTCACTTCTGTCTCTGACACATGCATGATGTCAGAGTTATATTTTCAAGACTTTTGTGTTGTCTTTTCATGGGTCTTGTCACTTGGATGACCCTTCACTTTTTGAGGCCTATATAAGGCCCCCCATTGTAACACTTGAACTCACAATTTGAAGTTATCCCTTTTGAGAGCTTTGCTTTCTTCTCTTGAGTGTTCTCCCTGCTAGAGAGTGCTCTATGCTTGTGGATTCAAGTACACCCCTTGTGGATTCAAGGGTTGAAGAGGTTAGTTCTGTGGAGTCAGAACCTAACCCTTCTTGAAGATCAAGGTTTGTGGATTCAAGCCATTGTTCTTCACTGTTCCTGCGCTAAGGCTGCGTCACTGACACATTCTGTGGAATATCACCTAGGGACCATAAATATTTATAACAGGCCTTGGAAATTACAATTATCTTTCTGCAGAAGTCTGACACAGCCTAGAAGATTCACTTTTGCTTTTGTCACTTCTGTCTCTAACACATGCATGCTGTCAGAATTGTATTTTCATGACTTTTGTGTTGTCTTTTCATGGGTCAAATCACTTGGGCGACCCTTTTCTTTTTGAGGCCTATATAAGGCCCCCATTATAACACTAGAAGACAAAATTTGAAGTTATCCCTTTTGAGAGCTTTGCTTTCTTCTCTTGAGTGTTCTCCCTGTTAGAGAGTGCTTTGTGCTTGTGGATTCAAGTACACCCCTTGTGGATTCAAGGGTTGAAGAGGTTAGTTCTATGGATTCAGACTCTAACCCTTCTTGTAGATCAAGGCTTGTGGACTCAAGTCTTTGTTCTACATTTATCCTGCGCTAAGGCTGCGTCATATTACATTTAATTTTAAGATCTAACCTCAAAATGCACTATTTTAGGGATGATTATACATTTTCAAGGAATACATTTTATTATAGATCATTTTCATCTATATTTTAGATTATAATTGAGTTTAAATGTTAAATAATAAGAAAATTCATTTTTAAATACTCATTTATTTTTCTAAATTTTAATTTCTAAGGGAAAAGAGTGTATATTCGAAATAAAATTACATTTCTTGTTATTTATGAAATTTGACTGTTTAAAATTACATTATTAAATTTCTCATCCAAGAATAACAAATTTAAATTAATTTGGAGTTGTATTTTGAAAGTTATGAAATTTCTAATATTTGAATATGTATCATTGCATTTAATTTTAAGGTCTTACCTCAAAATGAACTAATTTAGGGATGATTATGCATTTTTATGGAATACATTTTATTATAGATTATTCTCATCTATATTTGAGATTATAATTGAGTTTAAATGTTAAATAATAAGAAAAATCATTTTTAAATACTCATTTATTTTTCTATGTTTTAATTTCTAAGGAAATGAGAGTATATTCGAAATAAAATTACATTTCTTGTTATTTATTAAATTTGATTGTTTAAAATTACATTATTTAATTTCTAATCCAAGAATAATAAATTTAAATTATTTTGGAGTTGTATTTTGAAAGTTATGAAATTTCTAATATTTGAATATGTATCATCGCATTTAATTTTAAGGTCTTACCTCAAAATTTACCGATTTAGGGATGATTATGCATTTTTATGGAATACAATTTATTATAGATTATTCTCATCTATATTGCAGAGTATATTTAATTTTAAAGGTTAATTAATAAGAAAAATAATTTTTAAATACTCAGTTATTTTTCTATGTTTTAATTTCTAAGGGAAATGAGAGTATATTCGAAATAAAATTACATTTCTTGTTATTTATTAAATTTAATTGTTTAAAATTACATTATTTAATTTATAATCCAAGAATAACAAATTTAAATTAATTTGGAGTTGTATTTTGAAAGTTATGAAATTTCTAATATTTGAATATGTATCATTGCATTTAATTTTAAGGTCTTACCTCAAAATGCACTAATTTAAAGATGATTAGATGAAGAGTTAAAGCGAGATATCACCGATCCAATGAGACCCACTTTGGCAGATTGACAACTGGGTTGAGGGGTTCAATTATATTGATCTGATCACTGATCATCGTTCCCTAGTTTAAGCAATGCAGCTATAGGCTTGTTGAGTTCATGCACCACCAAAGCAGTTGTACCATTTCCACTACCTATTATTGCACTGTCTTCTTCTAAAACATCTGTTCCAGCAACAAGGCTGCGTGATGTAGGCCACACATCTATAAGTTGAGGCCCAATATAAAGCAATCCAGTTGTGAGGCCCTGTACAGCTTAATGGACCTGGGAGACTCCCTAGAAACTTACAAATCTGCAATGGATCACCTAGGGACACCAATATATTATGTTAGATTCTAGAGATGCTTAAATATCTCTTTTCCAGCCTACCTGAGCCTAGAAGCTTCTTTTTGTGATGTCAAGTCTAATCGCTGACACATTCATGTTGTTAGTATTATATTTCCAAGGCTTTGAGTTGTCATTTTAGGGGTCACATCACATGGACGACCCTTCACTTTTTGAGGCCTATATAAGGCCCCCCATTGTACTCATTGAACTCATAATTTGAAGTTATCCCCTTTTGAGAGCTCTGCTTTCTTTTTGTAGTGTTCTCCTTGTTAGAGAGTGCTTTGTGCTTGTGGATTCAAGTACACCCCCTTGTGGACTCAAGGGTTGAAGGGGTTAGTTCTATAGATTCAGATACTAACTCTTCTTGAAGACCAAGGCTTGTGGATACAAGTCCTTGTTCTCCAGTATTCCTACGCTAAGGCTGCGTCACTGCGTGCGTCTGCCCTCACCATTGCGTTATGTGCTGACCGCCATTTCTCCATGTCCTCACTAGAAAATTTAAAAGCCTTTCGCTTTATATAACCTTAATATTTTAATTAGAATTAATTAATACAGTTTAGATTTTAAATATCTAGAAATTACCAAAATGAAGAAAATAACAGGGAACTATGCTCTCAAGTCATCCAGGTTCCTACCTAAAATACATCTCTAAATCAGTTGCCAGCAACTCCTTTACATGTGGGTGGAGCTGGTTGATACAGGACTGCATCGATCACAGCATCGCAGGTATGCTACAAGGGGTTCATCATCGCTGAATGACAAGGACTCACCAAGCGGGGTCTGAATGGCAGGCCCCCAACTTGTGGGGTTGCTGACTTCCGGAGTCCAAGAGGTCGTCTGGTAAAGTTACTATTGGTTGCACGGGCCATAAAGTGGCATGTGAGCCACTTAAAGCCAACGTGCTATTGCTGTTTCAGCCCAAATAGCCCTTATGGGGCCAAGATGGTCCATTAAGGGCGCAAATGCTCTATTAGGGCATTTGAGGCCGCGAGTTCAGGTTGAACTCACGGTCCTTTTATTTCAGGCAACGACGAGAGCATCCAGGACCTCTTCCAGGTGAGGAGATCTCTAAAGGTGGAGATGCCTGCTATTGGCCTTGGGAGTTCCCTATAAAAAGCTAGACAAAGGAGACAAGGGGCATTCCGCCGAGGAATTTTCCTGATTTCTCTCGACGATCTCCTTTTTAAACCCGACGATCTCCTTTTTATTTCTCCGTGTGGGACTAATCCACACTCTTTTTATATTTCAGGTGACGTGGCGCGAGGAGGATCGTCGGATCGACGGCGCGCGTCGATCCCACGCGTTGATCGCGTGAGCGCGGTCCACGGATCAAGATCAACACACGTGCGCGATAAAAGGAGTTATAACGGCTAGATTAGAGCCACGTGGCGGCATCTCATGCGCCGATCGCGTGGACGCGTAGTGCACCGGAGATCAATCAACACATGCGTCAATTTGAAGCGTTATAACGGCTGAGATCAATCGGCGCGGATCGAATCTCAGCCGTTGGATCGCGATCCAACGGGCGCAGTTCCATGCGTTTTATAACGCATCTCGGGAGATCGCATCCAGATCGTCCATCCACGATCTGACGGCCACGATTTAAGCTTACCGTTTCGAATTGATGCGTTTAATCTCGGCCGTTAATGCGGATTAAACGCATCAATCGGACGGTTTTCCCCAATTCGCCTTATAAATAGACGAGTTCTTCGTCGTTCTATGTATTCGAGTTGGATTTCAATCAAATTGACTTGTCTAGACACCGATCCACTCGTTTCTCTTGATTCCTTCCTCTTCCTCTTTCATTTCCGCATCCATGGAGGGGTTGAAATCAAGATTTGGTTGAAAATTGAGGGAGAAATCGACGCTTGAAGCTCGGCGTGACGATCTTGACGTTTTCGGTGATTAATCGGCTTAATCACCTCGTTTCGATCGCTAAATGGGTTTAGTGGAAGCGGTTTTACCTTAATTATCTTCCTATTATCTTTAATTTTCGTTTAGATTAGGTTTTAGATTTCAATTTCATAAAATTTAGCTTTAAATCACGATTTCAACGTCCAAAAATTTCTCTCCACTTCAAATTTCGATTTCTCTGCGAAATCAAGTCCAAATTCGATGATTCTTGATTCCGTGGATTCGTTTTGAAGTCTTCTTTCTAAAAACACCATTTTCCCTAATTTATCATCTCAATTCATCGTCCAATTTGACCAAACTCTAAAAGATATCTCAAAAATACCTAAATTCCCTGTGGATTTGACCCGTATTTACCATTATACCCCTCAATTCTCTCTTAATTCCCCAAATTGGTAAGTTCGGTATTATTTTTGACACGAGACCGTGTGAAATCGACGACCTCGCGGTTTCGTCTCGTCATCCATCAATGCCACGTGTGGGGGGACGATAAAAGGGGGAAAAAGGAGCACAACTTTTGGCCACTTCTTCGATCTTCTTCTTCCTTGATAACTTTCTCTCTTAGGTTTTCTTAAAAATTTGGTTCTCTAGCTTTCTTCCCATCGGAAGGATGTAGTGGAAATGATCATTTCTTTTTAATCTTCTTTTTCTTCTTCTGCTTCGTCTTTTCGGCATCATCTTTCTCTCTAATCTCAATCTCTACCTTTCCCCTTCTCTAACTCGCCTCCACTCTCTCTCTTTCTTGCTTTCTGTCACGGACACTCATCTACCCTCATGCGCTCGCCCTTCCTCGCACTATGTCAGTTCTTTGTCTTCACCCCCTCTATCTCTCTTTGCTCTTTCTCCTTCTTCCCCTTTCTCATGTTCTCTCGTACTTTGACTTTTGACCAATTTTTCTCTCTCCTATTATCTCTATCGTTCTTCCGACTGCTCATGTGTTTCTTGTTTTCGGTTTCCATCTCTCTCTCTCTAAATTCTTCTTGAAGAGAAATAAAGAAGAGAGGGAGAAGATTCAGAGCAGCGTGAACCTTGAACGCATACTATTTTGGAAGTAGATTACAGCGATATTTATAATGGTTTGGAGTAAGAGAGAGAGACGAGGTTGGTCTGTTGTGGGGCGAAACGGTTACAACCATTTCGCCCTGTCATTTGTGAATTGCCGGACTGGCAGATTTCGCTTTGTAATCATTTCACCCTGTAACCGTTTCGCTTTGATTGGTAACATCCTTAACATCCCCTCGCAAGCTCAACGCGGGGTGAAGATTGAGCTTGGATCTGAGCTGTAGAAAACGGATATTTGGGAGTGATTTGGTGAGGAGATCGGCGGGCTGGTCCTTGCCAGAGATAATTCCGACATGAAGACGTCGGGAGGCGATTTGTTCACGGAAAAATTGAAAGTCAATCTCGATATGTTTCATCCGAGCGTGGAAAACGGGATTAGCAGAGAGATAGGTGGCACCGATGTTGTCGCACCACAGCGTCGGAGAGGGCAGAGGAATGTGAAGCTCGCGGAGGAGGGAGGTGATCCAGAGGAGTTCAGATGTGGTGTTAGCAATCGCTTTGTATTCCACTTTAGTGCTAGAGCGAGCGACAGTGGGATATTTCTTGGAGCTCCAAGAAACAAGATTGTGACCGAGGTAAATAAGAAATCCACTTGTAGATCAACGATCAAAAGAATCACCAGCCCAGTCGGCATCGCTGAAGGATGTGAGAAGCACAGGAGAGGCATGACGAAATTGAAGCCCATGAGTGACGGTGCCTTTGAGGTATCGGAGAAGATGCTTCAGGCGAGCCCAATCAGTGGCTTGAGGAGAGTGCATTAATCAGCATGCCTGATTGACAACATAGCAGATGTCGGGACTGGTAAAGTTGAGATATTGCAAGGCACCAACAATGGGATGATAGAGATGAGGGTTATCGGAGGTGCCGGTGGAGGAGATGGAGCAAGTCATAGGACTTGGCATAGGGAGTGGTTTACAGTGCTCCATTTTGAGCATGCGGAGAATTGAGAGTGTATTGGGTCTGTGTGAGGGTGAAACCATCCCGATTTTTGTGTAGTTCAATCCCAAGGAAGGGAGAAGCAGGACCAAGGTCATTAAGTCAAAAATGAGTCCTAAGTGAGGTAATGAGTTGGTGGATTGGAGATAGAGATGGTCCGAGGATGAGGATGTCGTCCACATAGATAAGAATATAAAGGGGGCGTGTAGTGAGGAAATAAAGGGAGGGGTCGGTCTTGGACCCGTGAAAGACGAGGTCGAGGAGTCTCCCGGTGAGTTTGCGAACCCACTCCAGGGGGGCTTGTTTGAGGCCATAGAGAGATTTCCGAAGCTGACATACATGATGAGGATAATGAGGATAATGGAAGCCGGGAGGTTGCTCCGTATAGATGAGTTCGGTTAAGTCGCCATGGAGGAACGCATTGGAGATGTCAAGTTGGCGAATGTGCCATTGTTTACTAATAGCAAGGACAAGGAGAAGTCGGATGGTGGTGGTTTTAATGACGGGACTAAAGGTTTCGTAATAGTCGATTCCACCTTCTTGGTGGAAGCCTTTGGCGACGAGACAGGCTTTATAACGAAGGGGAGAACCAGCAAGAGGAGGCTTGGTTTTGTAGACCCATTTGCAACCAATGACAGGATGATGAAGAGGTCGAGGAACAAGTTGCCACATTTAATTTCGTAGCAAGGCGGTGAATTCATCGTGCATGGCGGCAGTCCAGACAAGGTGTTGGGAAGCGGAGAGGAAGGTAGTGGGTTTGGGTAGAGTCACAAAGTTAAGAAGACACGTGGGAAGAGGATATTTAGGAGGGTGGGGAGATTTAGCGAGGTCGACCGTGCGAAGAACATCAGACACTTGGCGTGTTTTGACTGCGGAAGGTGAGGTACGAAAGTCAAGATTTGAGGGAGAGAGAGGATTAGATAATGGTAGATGACTGGAAGCGAGACGTTCCGAGGGAGGCTCATTATCAGGAGAGGTATGGACGGAGTGAGGAGAATCTGGCTGTGGGTTGTTGAGGGAGGAATGTGTCGAGGAAGGAGTGACGAGACTAGGTGCTAAAGACGGCTCAAGGTGATTCGTTGGAAGGAAGAAAGTGGGGTAAGTGTTGAGAGACGATGAAGCCGGTGCAGAGGAGAAAAAATGTTGTGTGGGAGACGGTCCAAGAAGACCAGGGGAGGGATTGGAATTGGAAAGGCTGAGGGAGGGAAGTTTGTAGGGATAATCGTTCTCTTTGAAGATGACATCTCGGCTGATATGGATCTTCCCTGTAACTAGTGACAAGCATCGATAGCCCAAGTGAAATGCGTTATATCCAAGGAAGATGCAGTGTTCGGAGCGAGGGTCGAATTTGGTGATGGCGTACGGTCGAAGGCAAGGATAGCATGAGCAGCCAAAACTCTTGAGAAGAGTGTAGGTGGGTTCCCGGTTGTAGGCGAGTTGGTAGGGAGAACGATTCTGCAGGATGGAGGTTGGGAGTCAATTTATTAAATAGACAGCGGTGCATACGGCTTCATCCCAATACTTATGTGGTACTGACAAGTGGCGTAGCAGTGAGAGCGCGGTTTCAACGATGTGACGATGTTTCCTTTCGGCAGTGTCGTTTTGTGCATGTGTGTGGGGGCAGGAAACTCGGTGAGAAATCCCTTGCTGTGTGAGGTGTTTGTTGAGAGCTTGGAATTTGCCTCCACAATCAGACTGAAGACTGAGAATTTTGTGACTGAATTGTTTCTCTACTCGAAGTTGGAAGTTAGTAAATACGGAGAGAACATCGCTCTTCAATTTTAGTGGATATAGCCATGTATACCAGGTAAAATCGTCGATAAAAAGGACATAGTACCAATGACCAAGGTGCGAGATGATGGGTGAAGGTTCCCATAAGTCTGAGTAGATGATTTCGAGGGGTCTAGATGTCTGATGAGTAGACTGTGAGTAAGGAAGGCAGTGCGATTTAGAAGAGAGACAGGCATCACATGAGAGTGTTTTATTTACTGAAAGTGTCGGAAGTCCGTAAGTGGAGATTACACTCTGTTGAAGTCGCATATTCAGGTGCCCAAGCCAATGATGCCATAAGTCCACGCCTATCCTTTCTCCAATGTTTACCTCAGGTGGTTGAGCCTGGGCAAGGAGGTACAATTCATCTTTAACCGTGCCCCGAAGAAGTGGCCTCCCTATTATCTCGTCCTTCACAACACAATAGGTAGCGTGAAATTCAACAAACATGGAATTGTCATTCGTTAATCTAAAGATTGAGAGCAAATTTTTCCAAATATCTGGGACATGAAGGATATTAGTAAGCTTTAGTGGAAGAGATCGGGAGATTAAGGAGGAGGAACCAGTGGAGTGAATGACCAAACATGTGTCGTTTCCAATGTGAAGTTGATCGGGACCTTGATAGATTGTTGGGTTAGTGAGATTGTGTGCATTATTCGTCACATGATGGGTAGCGCCACTATCAGGATACCACGTGGAATGATCTTGCGGTGTATGTACTGGTTGTAGATTAGTGGTGTACACCTGTGGGAGTTGCAGATTGGTAGTGTACGCCTGAGGAAAGGCTTGATTGCTATGATTAGGAAGATTACTTTGTTGTCCGTAGAACGATTTGTTGAATCGTTCTCAGCACTCTAGTACACAATGTCCAAACTGTCCACAGAGCTGGCACCTTGGAGTATACCGACCGCCATTTCGACCTCTTCCACGGTTATTTCTTCCGTTATTGTGTCCTCTCCCGCAGTCAGAGGAAGTGGTTTGAGTTTGATTGGTTGTGGGTGGGAACTCGGATACTGTGATATCTTTGGCGGGATGCGTGAATTTCATGAGATCTTCATAAGAGTTAATTTGGGCAACAACGTCATCAAATCCCATGTTAATCAAGTTGGAAGATATTCCTGCGCTGAAAGCGGAGTAAGTTGGACCCAGGCCACGGAGTAAGGCATAGATAGATACAGTCTCTTGAACTAGATATCCCGCAGCGGCTAATTCGTCACACGTTCGTTGAATATCCTGCACAAATTCGGCGATGGATCGAGTACCTTTTTGGGTATTGTGAAGACGATTGTGCAGATGCATAATTCGAGATGGATTGGTGGAAGAGCAATGCTTCATTAGAGCTGACCATGCCTCTTTGGCGGTAAGTTTTCCGACTACATATAGTAGGACGGATTCGGAGAGAGAGGTAACGATGAGAGAAAGGACTTGTTGATCTTGATGCCACCACGTCTGGTAGGCAGTATTAACGGTGATTCCACCGTGATCAGCAATTTGAGTTGAGATCAGCGGATCTTGCGTGAGTATATGAGCGAGATCGTGATAGTTAAGAAGAGGGAAGAGTTGTGTCTTCCAAAGGAGAAAGTTCTCTCTCGTGAGCTTGATAGGTACATGAAAGCCCACTGGATGAGGCGTCGTTGAGTGAGGAATAGCGATTACTTTGTTTCCCTCAGGTTTTGTGACTTCCAGGAGAGAGGAGGAGTCCGCCATAATCAAGGTTTCGACATGCCGTCTGGCTCTGATACCATGAAGAGAAATAAAGAAGAGAGGGAGAAGATTCAGAGCGGTGTGAACCTTGAACGCATACTATTTTGGAAGTAGATTACGGCGATATTTATAGTGGTTTGGAGTAAGAGAGAGAGACGAGGTTTGGTCTGTTGTGGGGGCGATACGGTTGTATTCGCCCCTGTCATTTGTGAATCGCCATCGCCGTTTACTGGCAGGATTCGCTCTGTAATCATTTCGTCCTGTAACCGTTTCGCTTTGATTGGTAACGTCCTTAACACTTCCGTCTCCCCGTGCGTTCTGTTCATCATCTCTCTTTTCCGTTCTTTTTCTCTCCCTCTCTCTCTTCCATCCTCTTCCGCTCTCTAAGTCCTTATTCCGCAGTTCAATCTCCCCATAATCCTCTCTTTTCCTATGTATCGATTACCCCTCCCTCCTTCAAACTCCCTCGCACAGCTCCTAAGCCTCTCTCTCTCACTCTCTCGATCTCTCCTGGTCTCTCCCTCGCACTGCTCTTTAGGCTGCATCTTAACGGGATCTCCTCTCTTCTGTTCTCTTCTTCTCTCTCCTCGGCATTCTTCATCTATCTCTTGCGTCCCTCTCTCTCTTCCCGTGCGCGACTCCTTCCCCAATTCTATATTCTCCGTCTCTCTCTTTCGCTTCCGTTTTTTTCCTTTCTTTCAATCCCCCTTTTATCCTCTCGCTCCCGTGCCGTTTCTAGTTCTCTCTCTAAATTCTTCACCCTTCCTCTCACGCGCTTGCAAAAACCCTCTCACTCACGCTCGCGACCATTCGCTCGACATTCCTTCCTCCTCTTCTATCTCTCACCCTCTCTTGCCCCCTCTCTAGCGTCATTTTCGTCTTCCCTAATATGTGGTCCTTCGCTCCTCCTCGCATTTCTAGTTCTCTCCATCTGCTTGCGTTCTCTCTCTCCCTCGTGCGATCTCTTCTTTTCTTTATTTCTCTTCCTCTCTCCCTCCGAAACTGCTATCCCTCTCTTACTCATTCTCCTCTTCTCTAAGTCTCCCTCTTTCTCACTCTCTAGCAATCTCGCGCGTTCTATCTTCCTCTCAGTTTCCATCTAAATTTTCCCATCTTCCCTGTACGTTCCCTCACTCTCTCACCTACGCTCCTTCTCGTTTTCTCTCTCTTTCTCTCTCTTCTTTTCTCTTTTTTTCGCGACCCTATTGTCTCTCGTAATCTCTCTTCTCTCTTCCGCTTCCCACTTCTCTCTTTTCCGCCGTTTCAGTCCCTTTTTGGCGCTCTCTCTTTCTCCGCCTCTTACAATTCCTCTCTGACACCCTTTTCTCTCCCTTACGAATTTTCTCTCTCTAGAATTCTCTCGCACTCTTTTGCTCTCTTACTTGTTCTCTCCCTTACGTTCTATCTATCTTTTTCCCCCTCTTTTGTTTTTGCGCGCTAGCCTCTTCTCTCTCTCTCTCTCTCTCTCTCTCTCTCTCTCCTTCTTCATCTATCCTTTTAGATTCTTTTATTTTTCTTCATAACTCTAAAATATAAGTCACACTCATACATCATTTATCATGTTTAGGTGTTGATAAAGATTATAAAATTAAAAATTTCTATTTCTATATGGCTAAATGTGGTGAAAATATAACTGTTTTATCATGCATCATTTTTTTATAAGACTAACCCCACTTGACTAATTGGAAGTCAAATGATTAAATTCTCACATTGTTATGAGTTATGTGGATGCAAGGACTTAGGAGAAGTTTAGTGAGAGCATGGATACAAACTATCTTGAAGGAGAAGAAGAAAATGAGTACTCCACCTTTTTAGAAGGTCGGTGAAACCTTTCAACATTTTTAAGAGGTTAGTCAATCCTTTCACCTTTTTAGGAGGATGTTCAAGCCTTTCCGCCATTTTAGCAGGTTGGTCAAAACTTATCATAACTTTAGGAGGTTGGACAAACCTTGTTATATATTCAGGAGGTTGATCAAACCTTTCCGCCATTTTAGGAGGTTAGTCAACCACCATCTTTGGGGGGGTCAACCTATTCCATCTTTTTAGGAGACTGGTCACTCCATTTCTCTTGAAAGTCAATGATGGTCAAAGTGATTCTTGAAAATTCAAAGGTGATCAAAGGCATTTCTTGAAAGGTCAAAGAGGTTAAATTTCTTATATTTTATTTATTAGTAATCAATTTAAATATTTCCTATTTTTTATGAAAGATCCATATTTACAGGCCGAGAGAGAGGTAAGTCCACCTCCTTAGGAAAGTGATAAGGTTGTGGAGAGTGGTCAACCCAGTCCCTTAGGAAGTGATTGTGGGGCCCACCTTCTTAAAAGGGGCTCTCTCACCTCTTTAGGAGGTGATTATGTTCGTGGCCTATAGATTTAATCTTAACCATTCGCTTGGTTGCACCAAAAAAGACTAAATCTCCACCATTGATTCAGAGGAACCTCTTAACTTAACATTTAAAAGAATCTTCTTCTTCCTTTTTTTATTAATTTTTGGCTCTCTCTTAGCATCAGGCTACTAAAAGGAAAAGGAGAGACTTAGGCCCTAGCTTGGCATTGTTTGGTGTTCAAGTTTGTTGTGGAGGCAAGATCAAGCAAAGGATCGAGATCGTAACGAGTATAGCATCACCAGGCCTAGGATTGGCATCAAAAATGGGGTTTATGTGAGGATTTAGATATGATTTCTCTTATAATCCCCTTGATAATGTGTCATTGATGCATTCATTTTCATCATTATAAATGAGTTTTAACACATAATTCTTGTTAATATCCTACACATTATCATGTTTTTTATGATATTTTTGCATTCATCATTTTATTCCACTCATATACTCAACTTGCATCTATTTAGTGCTAATTTGGTAAAAAAATAAATATGTCCTATCATGCATCATTCTTTTCAATTACTTATACTATGAGACTAATCCCATTTGACTCTTTCAAAGTCAAGTTGTTGAATTTTCACATTTTCTATGAGATCGTGATCGGAGCGGATCGAGCATCGCCGCGCCTAGGACGGGCACACCAACAGGGTTTGTGCAAAGATCTAGATTGGATTTTGGCTTGAGAACATCTCCATATACTATAGACATGTGTTTTCTTTTTATTTTTATTTTCTTTTTCTTTTATTGTAGTAGCTTTGACATCATTTCCGCGTGCATCTCTCGCTCTCACCCTCGCCGTACATTTATCCATTGCTACCGCCATCTATTTTCTCATCTTTCCATCATATTATCTCTATTTTCATCTCTATTAATCTAACTATCTCATCTATTTTCTAATTTCTATCTTAATTTTAAGATAAACTCAAAATTATCTCTCATACTCACCTCTACGTACTCCATTCCAACTCACACATCTTCTTCCGCCCTCATATTTCTTTTAAACACATAACCTCATTACTTTAGCTCCATGTGGATTCAACCCTTGCTGACACTATACTAAGTAAGGAACTGTATTTTATTACATGAAATCGACGTAAAACAACGACGAAAAACATACGCGATCGAGATCATCACCCCTCCATGGATAGTTTAGACCTTATTTCCCTTTTATATTTTAGATTTTTTCTCTTTTCTTCAAAGAATCTCTCATTATTACTAATTTCCTGATTACCTGATTTCCCCATTTTTCATCATTCTTCTATCATCTTCTATTTCATCATTCTCATCTCTCCATTGCATCATTCCATTCTTAATGTTTTTCTAATTATTTCTCATAAAATATAAATATATATCTATTTCTAATTTTGTTCATATCACATTCCATTTCTTAGTCCTTATCACATTTCAAAAAATCCCTTCTACCATTGTTTTTCCCTATAATAGTATCTCTACTCCCTAAAAGCACTAGTGATAGATATACGCTCAAAATGTGATAAGATGCAGAAGAATATAATGTTTTATGTCTTAATTTGCATTAATAATCGCATAATTTCATGTATAATTCCCATGTTATCAAACTGCGAGCATCAACGACTCCTCTTGCCCTTCTGGAGGTCTGACCCACTTTAGCGCTTACTCTGACTGTGCGTCCTCCTCTCACTGCCTACCACATAATGTTCGCGTCACAGGCCCCAACGTCATCAACTCTTCCTACCCTTCTGGAGGTCTAACCCACTTTGGCGCTTACTCCAACTATGCGTCCTCCTCTCGTAGTTTGTCGCATCATAATCGCATCATGGACCCAACATCATCGACTCCTCCTACCCTTCTAGAGAATCGTTGTCTCGGAAACCTGCTTGCAAACGTGGTCACCTCTACTATGGTCGCTTGCAAACGTGGTCACCTCTAAACTTGATCGATGAGAAGAGAGCATGTGGTTGCCTCTGCTATTGTCGCTTGCAAACGTGGTTGCCTCTGAACATGGTCGACGAGAAGAGAGCCAGTGGTCGCTTTCGCCCGACGCTCACCCTGCGCACACGACACCCACAACCTCTAGCGCTCATTTGGCTCCTCTGGCTTTTCCCAAATTGTGCAAGAATCCAGCAGCGTTCGCACTCTTGTTTTGACGTGGTATCGACTACCACATCCTCCTAAAAGGCTTCGGTCGAGCGGGACGCAGCACGCGGCGTCGGCTTCGGAGGCCAGCATCTCATTTTGAAGTCTTACAGACTTTGTGCCTCGCCCACCCTCTAGTCAAACGTGTCTATTAGGCGTGTCATCCATCTCCTAGCGTGTCGTTTTGGCGCCCTGCACGTTGGCTATTCTGAGGCGTCTCCTTGGTTCATTGCCTATATCTCGGTGCCTCCCCCCCCTTGGCGACCTTTAGGTGCATCCTTGGCATGCCTCCTCGGCATCGATGGTTCCTTATGTGCCACCCCGCACGCGCATGTGCCGCCTGCATTAATCACGAGCCTACGACGCCTTCCCGAGTTGACACACCCCAAGTTTCCAGACACACCTAGGACCGACATCCAAGTCATCGTATCGTCCTCGTCCTGTCGACACTACTTGAGCCAAATCTTTGTTTTGCCACGACCCACCGGGCATCTCGCCCCATAGGTTAGCTTCAATCCCTCTTCTCTTAAAGTTTAATTATTTTTTTAAGTATTTCCTTTCCCCGTCTCCACCACCTTTGGACAAACCTAGACAGGATAGAACAGAATATAGGGTTAAGAATTATGGCGCGTACGTCAGGTTTGACATAGAGCGTGGGTTGCAACCTTCGGCTAATCCACGACGAGCGATCCTACGCCACCGAACGTGGACCGAGAGGATCTCACCCTTCCCATCATCGAGAGTTTCCCCGAATTACCCAAAATTGACTCCGTTTATCGACACGCATGCCTAAACTTAGGTTAGACACCACCCTTAGAGTCTTGGATTTGCATATCCCATCGGTTAGGGCTGACTGCTACCCACGGTCAGCCTTAGTTACATCGATCAGACACGAGGTTTTCCACCCCGTCTTGCATCTGGACTTGTCATGTTTTCACAATATTTAGCCATATAAAATAGATTTTCTCATTGTTATAGTTTTTATCAACATTTATACATGATAAATGATGCATTAATGTAATATATAGTTTAAACTTATCAGTAACTAATAATGAAAAGGTTGTATTAAGGAGTTCTTATATAGTCCATATCTTCTAGAGTACGTGGTATAGCTTAGCACCGAATGGACTGGCAACTCGACCTATCGATTGGGTTGAATCGATCATTGATTAATTAATCTATGTTGATATGGATAATTAATTGAGGTTAACCTATCCCCCAATCAATTGCTTGAGCTAGCTCCCACCCCACTTTTTATGTCCCGTTTGATGATAAGGTGTTATTAGGCCTATAGAGTTATTAACTAGTAAGATATATGGTCCTAAAGGGCCACACACATAAGTTCTATAGATATTAATAGATATAAAAAATTATGAGGGTTTTTATAAAAAATTTATGTACCAAATGTCTATAAATAGGCAAGAATGACCACAACTAAAGGTATCCATGCAAGCCTTGTGAGAATTCTCTACTTTCTTCTATTTCTCTATTGTTTAAGAGCTTTCGAAAGGAGATCTAACCATTTGGAGACCGTGTGGATACCACTTGAGGCTAGACACTTGAGCTTCAAGAATTCCCTCAAGGAAACCATGTAATTATATTTTCTCTTACATACTAGATAATATGATCACATATTATTGATACTTCAATATTTTGAATATCTGATTCAATGTATTATGTTACATTTGATGTTTTGATTAAAATTTTTGAAGCCTTATCGACTGAAAAACACAATACATTCAAATGAAATTTATTGATTGTCATTATTGTGTGATGTTTGCAAAGAAATCCAAGGGCTTATGTAATGACTTAGTGAATTATGATCATATCATAATACAATGATCACTAGTCTTTAAACATATGTTCTAAACATTCCTATTGGTGTAATATTCAAGAAGTATATTAAATTGTCTAGAAATAATAAGACTATCTAATCCGAGTCATATAATGAGTATGACTGATCTTGTTGCTATTTGTGTGGAGACACTAAGGATAGATAGTGTGGGCTCTTTAGATAAAGGATTCAATGAATAGATCCATATGAATCCGTAAATGGTATTATACCTAACTGTCAATCAAGTTGATTCCTGTCACGATTGTGTTTGTGATCCTTTGACTTGAGACACCTAAGCGTCTTGTGGATAACTGAATTTATTTTAATTATGACTTACAATTCTCTAGCTACCAGCTCTTTAAAATAACATATATTAGATATGACATTAAGTCATAGAAGACTATTGTGTGGTCAAGATGGGATTGTCTGACCTTGATATTTGAGGAGATTATCTCAAGGAATGAGATGTAATAAAATCCTTGGCCAAGGTAATAAAAATATCAAATATGGAGTTCCAGATGATTTCCTACATATATATCATCACTAACTTGAGTGACCGGTTAGGATTTGACGGTTGACCATACCCTAAGTCATTCATGAGTCTCTTGCTCGAGGTCACCCTATTTGGTACAAGGAGAGTGCTTGTGTTGATTCATTGTAGATAAAGAACCCAAAAACAAAATATGACCACTGAAGAATATACCAGAAGACGATGCAATCAAACTTCAATAGATTTATAGAAGCCAAAGGGGGAATATTTTTTAGTTTTCATACCTAAATCAATAATGGAGCCTCGAGAGATTTTCAAATGTGTGACTCGAGGGCTTGGAATTGAGCCTTGTATGAAATTTCACATATACCGATAATATAATTGGACTTGACAAGTGTATCAAAATATGGTCCTACATTTAGATGTTTAACCTCCTTTATTGACGCAATGGAATCACTTGATGTGATTCGTGATAGCTACTATACGTAAATAAGTTTGCACGACCACGACGAGATTAAATACCCAACACTTGCTCGGTGGCTCCATAGATAACGACGACGTGGTCAATACTAACCTGCCGAGTGTCTGCTTATTCTTGTGACTTTTCCCATTTTTGTTGAACGAACAAGAGAGGTGTAATTCATTTCAATTAACTTGGATGCATGCCCCAATAAATGCTTTATATAATTATATCCCCCCCCCCCAAGATAATGCACCCATTAACTCTTACATAGTAGAAAAACAGGAGAAGGTTAGAACTGTTTCCTGAGCGTACGGTTTCCGTGCGTGCCAAAACATACGTGTATGCCGGACCAGCACAAATGCCTCAACATTCCTCTGGCTCCTTCACCAAAACATACATGTGTACTATCCATACGTATCTCGGTGCAGATCCTCCGTACGTCAAGCTCTATTATTTGCCCTCCACGTGTTGCCTTCGAGATAGAAAAAAGAACCGTTGCTTTGGCACCGACAAATCCTATTCGTCCACGTGTCCGGGAAGACCCCCAAAAAGCTCAGGCGGACGGTGAAGATTCCGTATCGTGACTGTCAGCAGAGTATACTATCCCTAGGTGCCAAAACGTACCCGCTTACGCGAAGCAAGCAAAGGTGCCGGAGCGTTCCCCCGCCTTCATCACAAAAGAGATGCCTTCGTTACGTGTCCCAGTACAAATCCTCCGTACGCCAAACCCCATTATTTGGCGTCCACGTGTTCTCTCTAAGGAAAAAGCTTGGGTGGTACGGGCGATATCTTCCCTTTTCTATTCGTCCACGTGTTCATGGTTCTCCCGAGCCTAACTCCACGTAGGTTCGGTGGACCGTTAGCCTGACAAAGCCAAAGAGATAGAGAACTAGATTCTTTGACACTGCCAAGCAGACAAGTAATCACGCAAGCAATCTTCTAGAGAGAGAAAGCCATGGAAGCGAGAGGCTTCCTCTTCGCGGCAACGGCCATTGCGCAGCTGATAACTGTGTTGGGGATTCTTGACCCGGTCGACTTTCTCGCTCTACAGTCCATTTCCAAGGCGCTGGAAGACGCGCCGGGCTCGGGATTTTTCTCGTCGTGGGACTTCACCGGCGACCCGTGCGCCTTCGCAGGGGTCTTCTGCGCCGGCGACCGCGTCGTCGCGCTCTCCCTCGGCGATCCGCGGGCCGGGTCTCCGGGCCTGCTGGGCCGCCTGGATCCCGCCATCGGATCACTGACTGCCCTCGCCGAGCTCTCCCTCGTCCCGGGCCGCGTCGCCGGCTCAATCCCCCAAACCCTCTCTCTCCTCGCCAACCTCCGCTTCCTCGCCCTCTCCCGCAACCTCTTCGAAGGCGAAATCCCCCCTGACTTGGGCCTCCTCCGCCAGCTCCGCACTCTTGACCTCAGCTTCAATCTCCTTTCAGGTCCGATACCCGAAAGCCTGACCCTCGCCCCCGCGCTCTCCAATCTCGTTCTCTCCCATAACCGCCTCTCCGGCCGCGTTCCCCCCTTCCAGTTTCCCTCTCTTCTCCGCCTCGATCTCAAGCATAATAACCTCTCCGGCGATGTAATTTCCCTCCCGGAGTCTCTCCATTACCTCTCTCTAGCCTGGAACCGCCTCTCGGGGCCGGTGGGCGGCAAGCTCGCCGCCCTCCTCAACCTCAACTACCTCGACCTGAGCATGAACAGATTCACCGGCGGCGTTCCGCCGGAACTCTTCACGTTCCCCTTATCCAGCTTGCAGCTGCAGAGGAATCGGTTCACCGGATCGGTGCTGCCGCTGGCGGAGGTCGCGATCCCGACGGTTGACTTGAGCTACAACCGGTTCACTGGTTTGATTCCAGCGGCTTTCGCGGAGGTGAGGAGTCTATACCTGAATAATAACCGGTTCACGGGGGCGGTGCCGGCGCGGTTCGTGAGCCGGCTAATGGACTCGGGTATCCAGGTGCTGTACCTGCAGCACAACTATCTGACCGGTATAGAGATGAATCCGACGGCGGAGATTCCGATGAGCAGCTCGCTGTGCTTGCAGTATAACTGCATGGTGCCGCCGGTGGCGCCTCCGTGCCCCGTCCGCGCCGGCAGCGCCAGGAGCCGTCCGATCGCGCAGTGCGTCGAGTGGAGAGGATGATGGATGACTGACAGCTGTACTCCAGAAAGGAAATTCTTTTATTCGTTTTTTCCTTCGTTTTTTTTTTGTGGAGAAGCAAGACGCGCAAGGCTTAAGTTTCCATGTTTCGGGATATAAATGTAAGGACCTTATATCTTTCACTCTTGTATGTTAGTTGTATACTTGAATTGCAGATATATCCCTGGAGAAATGGAAAAATATGAAATTAGACATTCAATCCTATGATGACTTTACATTATTGATAAGTATGTCAGGTATATACTTGGATCAGGGTTGTGCGATCATGATTGATCGAGATCGATCGTCAAAAGATCGACGCCTCGATCAATCAAAGGGGTCCGTGCGCCGATCAATCGTCGCCTGATCGTCGATCGATCGAGGTCGACGATCAGTAAGAGAGAGAGAAAGAGGAGAGAGAGAGAGAGAGAGAGAAGCTGTTACGCTAGATGGGCAAATTAGTGGTCCAATGACGAAATTAATTTATGCGAAGTAAAGCTCGATCACGGCGATTTCATCGATCGATCACAAAATGAAGTTTTCGCCGGTCACCGATCAATTGATCGATCGATGAGCGACGATCAGATCGGCGACTCGATCATGATCGTGCAACCCTGACTTGGATTGCAGATATATCCAAAAAAAAAGGAACATTATGAAATCACTCATTAGAATCTACTATTTTCCCGCCAAGCTTACAAGATTGTTAATATTCTCTCAATACTTTTCTCATCTACTTAATCTTTGGCTCTTTCTTTCAGTCTTCGTGCAATGTTTGAGTGTTTCTAGGGTTATTTAGTGAATTTATATCCTCGAATAATGTCTCAAGTATATCATTAAATTATGCATACATCCCTTGTAATGCTATGATTTGTCTCTTCTTTCTATTTTGTGTGTGTTTGTGATGACTTTATCATTAAGAAATATGTTATTCATATGTGACGTGTCGTTTTTGTGCGTCGTTAAAACACAAAGACGATGGTCAAACAAAATTTATAAAACCGAACTCACAAAGACGATATAATAATCAAGTACTGGGTAAGTATCGGGTCGATCCACAGAGAGCAGGGTTGACTTTAATCGTAGAGTTGACTTGGTCAAACTTAGGTTTAAAAGGAGTTTTAAATAAGAGAAAATAAGATTTAAGATATGGAAATGATATAAATAAGGTAAATAAGTAGTTTTAAGATTTGAAATCTCGGATTTGACAGAGAAAAGTCAAAAGTCAAAATCAAAGCGTTGACATTGACCAGCAGTAGGTGTTCTGCAAAATCAGAGAATCAAACAGAGTCAGAAGATTACGAAAAGTAGATATTTGGAAACTAGAGAGAAAATGAAATTTATTGATATAAGTTTTATAATTTTTGGATAAGAAATGGATTTATTATGAATTATTGAAAATCAATGATCAGAAAATCCCCGAAATGAACACCTCAGAGGAAATCTTCAAATTGAATGCCCAAATGAAATCCAAATCTTGCAATTTATATGTCAATAGAAAGCTAAGAACCAGAGAAATCCAACAAGACCGAAATTATCAAATTCTGATTTGTCAATAAAAATTAATTGACCCCGAAAGTCAACGTTTGACTTCTGATGAAAGATGAAAAGTCCGTGGTCAAACGTTAAATTGAAGGGTCAAATGAACTCGGAATTTGATGAAATTGCTATCCACGGAAAGCTGATGAAAAGAGGAATCCAATGAAACCAAAATCAAGTGATTTGGAATTATAATCAGAGAGATATACTATTTTCAAAATCAGCAAAATCTCAGATCGAAATTTGGGGAAAATGAAGAACACTATGAACTAATTTGCAAAATTAAACTTCTAAATCTAATAAAAACTCAAATTACCTCTTGATAATCAATTGAATCTCACTACTAACCTGATTTCCACGAGAATTAAGCTCCAATTTGCGCGAATTGGAGTGAATTTGCTCGGATCCTTTCTCACGGACTTTCGGAATTCAAGGGGAAAATTCGATGAAATCAAGGAGGAATTTGTGATCAATCCCGCTCCAATCCCTTTGGAATCGAGTCTAAACGCGGGGGGATCATGATGAACTAAAGATCTTCCTCGAAATTCGCTTAATTCCTTCACGAATCGATCAAAAGTTGAAGAACAAGAGAGGGAAATACATGCTTTTAAAGAGGGAAATTGGTCCGAAGATCGTGGCCAATTGAAGCGGTCGTGGAGGTTGATTCATGGCTTCGTGGGAGCGGTTCCTTTGGGCGATGTCGTGGCTTCACTTCCAAGGTGCATCGGCTTCAATTTCGTGGATGAATCGCCATTATTTTAGCCACGATCGAGCCGCGATCGGGGTTAGGATCGTTCGACGATCGCCTTCATTTCATCGTAGAGGCGATTCCCCCACGTTTGCTCTTCGATCGCGGCTCGATCGCGCCGCGATCGCGGTTCGATCGGACCGCGATCGTGGAGTTCTTCCACGCTGTGTTTGCGCCGTCAGATCGAGATCCAAGTGATTGTGATCCGCACAATCACTGTGCTCCTCGCGATCCGCTGTCGTCCGCATGATGGAGATCAGACGCACCAGGAGACTCCACGCGCGTCGAGATGTCGCGAACGATCGCGGCTGTCCGATGATGATCGGATGATCGCGTAGTGCCTCCAATCGCGAAAAGCTTCAGCCGTCCGATGCCGATCGGTGCCCCCTCGCTCTGCCACGTGTCGCGCATCCAGGGTACTACTTAAACGACTCTTTGCGCACGTGTTTTGATGCTGATCGCGTGGACTCCGGTCCACGCTATCGATTGTTTCGATTGCTTCCCGCCTCGATCCGACGCCCGCCGTGCCGCCATGTCACCTGCAAGGTAAGAACCGTGTGGGAACATAGTCCCACACGGAAGAAAAAAAATGCATGCGCCCCTATAAATTAGGGGGCGGTAAACGCCTATTGCGTTACCGCCCCAAAATACTTACCAGGGCCCACTAACCCGTGGGCCCTCCACTTACCAGCCTCTCTCGCCACGTGGCGCCCCTCACGGGCGTCCGCGTGGCGTCCACGTGGCACGCGGCCACACGTCAGCGCCACACGCGCGCCCTGCGTGGGCCACACGCATCCTGCCACGTGGCCTCAGTGCCACGTCGTAACGGCGCGGTGGTCCTGCGCGCCACGTCACCGGCTTGCCACGTCAGCTGGTCACCTGGGCCCCGCTTGCCACGTCAGCCGACGCTCGCCACGTCAGCCGCATGTAATTTCTCCCCTTTTTCGCGATTTTAACTAAGAAATTCCTTTAAAAAATCAATTAAAAATCAAATAAAAATAGGAGAAAATAGTATAAAACTTCAGAAATTCATATTTCTCAAAATATAACTCCTTTTTAATCCAAATTTTCTCCATTGGATCACAAATTCTTTTCTTTTTAATATCATGTCATTTAGAATATGTTTTCAAGAAGGAAATAAAGATGAATTAAAATTTCATTAAATAAGTTCTAATTAAACATTCTAAATCATAAATTCATCCTAAAATCATCCTTCCAAACATTTACTAAAGTCAAAACTCATTTAATAACTGAGATTAACTTCTATTAATTTAAACAAAAGATTAATCATCTATTAAACATGAAATTATCCCTAATTTATGCATAAATATAAACTTTAGTGAAATGACATGCCAATGGAGAAAATTCCTAAAAAGTATGATAACATGCCTCATATTCACATAAAATAAGCATGAATATGAGTTAATTAAGATAAGAATTCATGTTATAAATGCATGTTATCAATATGCTTGGATTGAGTATCTGATATTACTCATTTAATATTATTACTTTCTCTAACCTTGTAAGATTTATAATTCTTTACCTTTGGTATCTGATATTGCTAGTTGTTTGATCTAAGAGTTGTGGGGCCATGATGGCCTTTTTATTGATTTTTGACAATTGGATCACTATATGAATAGAAAAGGGGTGCTTCGGGCTTCCATTCAAAGCTTATTACGCTTCTCCTTCTGCATGAATGATGTAACGACATGCTAAGGTGCCACAAAGCCATTACAGGGTTAGCTAAGAGCACCCTTTCCTTATGCTCAGCTTCCCAATGATGATTGAACATAAATTTGTATACGAACCTATGCAAACATGGTTAAAAAGTAATGGATAGCTTGGTTCCTACGAAATAAGGAACAACCAAGAAAACTCCAGGGGGCGCAAGCAAGCATAGCGAATCACATAGAGTTGCCCTACCTGCCAGCGTGTAGATATATAGGATGGGCGAAGCTAAATATTGAATCTTTTCTTCATTCTTTTTGTGCAACGATTGAATATTTATGGCACTATTTAATGTCTTTTATATCCTTGAATATTATACTGAATTATATCATCATACATATTTCCTTGCTAGGAAGAGAGCACGAGGAAAGATAAGGGTCTAACTCCTCTAGAGAGCCCACTAGAGTATTCTTAGTGATCAATATAAGAACAATATTCAACGACCAAAATATAAGAGATAAACACACGCAGCCTTATTCACACAATTTGAAGTTATCCCTTTTTTAGAGCTTTGTTTTCTCCCCTCGAGTATTCTCCATGTTGAGCATGCTTTTATGCTTGTGGATTAAAGTAAAACCCTTAGTGGATTCAAAGGCTGCAGAGGTTAGTTCTATGGATTCAGACTCTAACCCTTCATGTAGATGATGGCTTGTGGATTCACATCTTTCTTATACATTGTTGTTGCGCTAAGGCTGCATCATAACCCACAAAAGCTCATCCTCAATTATGGAATATTTTATCTCCCTAAAAGCAATAATCTTATTACCTATGCTCCCTGAGGATTTGACCTTTACATTTACCATTATACAAAGTGAGGAATTATACATATTATTGCATGAAAATGATTCAAAACAACGATTAAAAATACCCCCAAAATCGAGTTCGTCAATTAGTTATATACTTAAATTGATGATTGGTAGAACAAATTGATGCGATCGTTGATTACACACCAATTTGTGTCAAAACTAATACTAAACTCATCAATTTTATCAAATAATCACTAATTAAGTATTATAGTGGCGAATAAGGGTCGAATCCCGGGGAATTAAGGTATTTTCGAGGTATTCTTTGAAATTCGATCAAATCAGAAGATGAGTTGAGATGAGAAATTAGGGATTTTGATAAATTTGAAAAGAGAACTCAAAGACAATCCACATAATCAAAAATCACTCGATTTGGATCAAGATTCGTAGAGAAATTAAAGAGCAAATTAGATAGAAATTTCCGAACGCGAAGAGAGAGAGATCCAAAATTAAAAATGAAATTAACCAAATCTATGATCCTAAATCACAATTTAATGATACATGACGAAAGATTAGGAGGAAAGCACATAATCTAACCCGAGATAGAAATCAAAATGATCTCATTAATGGCCGGATTCAAGGCTTTTTATTCTGTAATTTTGAAAACGATCATAGGCGTTCAAGAGGTGAATTCTCCTTATTCTATCGACGAAATATCACTTCCAACAGCTCCGTTGATGCGGAAATGAGTCTAGAAGTGATTGGAAGCAAGAGATTCAAGGATGGTGGTGTCTAGACAATTTGATTATTCGAAAACATCCAATAATGTATTAGAATGTTGAAGAACATCTCAATTTATAGTAAATTTGGGTGTAACCGTTGGATAGAGTGTTTAATCTTTGATCAACGACTCTGATAAATTGCAGAGATGAGAATCGTTACGGTTAAGTCGTGGGTGTTAGATCATAGATGGACTGTTGAGATTTCGTCACGTCGTGTGCGGTGTAAATAACAAATAAAATTCCATACATTGGATCTTGATCTGATGCTTCGGATGCATTTTCTTTGGTTTTAATCTTAGCCGTTATAACTCCTCATATCAATAGTTAAGCTTAAATCATTTTAAAAATGATTTGTCGATGAGTAAGAATGCGCCACGTACCCCCGCTTTAAGTGAAGTTCAATGGTCACGTTTTAATTGCGCTATCAGACGCCCCACGCACTCCCACATCACCTGCACAATTTAAAAATGAAACAAAGTCCCACATGGCTAAAATAAAAAATAATTTATGTATTTATAAGGTGTGCGTAATTAAAGAGTTAGCAAAAATCCTAAATATAGTGCTTTCTCCTTAATTATACACACGCGCACACACGTGCAAACATGCACACGTGTACGACACGTGGTGGTCTCATATGTTGCCATGTGTCGCTCATTTTGCCGCTCGCACCACGTTAGCATGTAAAAATGAAATATTATTTTAATAAATTTAAATCAAATAAATAAATTAAAATTCAGAAAAATTCAAGAAAATTTGAGAAAAATCCCTAAAATCAGAAAATTTATAACTTTCAAAATAAAATTTCAAATTAATCCAAATTTGTTTCATTGGATCAGAAATGAAACTGTATATCATTTATAAAAAGTTAAATTATTTAATTAACAAGAGAATAAATTTTTTTTTCAAACAAACACTCATTTCTCTTATAAATTAATACTTAGAAAATAATTGAGTATATAAAAAGTATTTTCTCTTATTATTTAACATTCAAACTCAATTATAATTTCAAATATAGATGAGAATAATCTAATTTTTAATATATATTATTAAAAATACATAATTATCCCGAAAATAGTGCATTTTCAAATTATCACTTAAAATTGCATGAAATGATAGATATGCACTCAAAGTATCGATGACATGCATAAAAATGGAATGTTTTATGCCTTGATTTGCATTAATAATCATGTAATTGCATGTTAAGATTACATGTTATCAATGATATATCTCCAAAAAATTTAGAATATTAAGCTATTAGCCATTAAATCATATTCTCCATTTTTGAAAGATTTTTAATCTTCTATGAGTAGTTTTGTCTTAGCAACAAAATATTTGTTCCTTCATTATTATTTTCTATGATGATTTAATATTTCAGAGACTATTTCATGACAAGATTATATCATATTGGCAATACAGCAAACCCTAAAAAAGATTGCATTGCATAGTGAAAGAGGGAAATGACAATGGAATATATGTAGGAGAAAAGAGGAGGGCAAGGGGAGAACATGGGTGAAGAGGGTGGGGGTAGTAGAGATCATGTGATAGTGGGTACTGAAGATCACAAGGTTTGGGACACAATGGGCACATGTCCCCTAATAGGCTGGACAAAATCATCTAAACAATATCATTAAATTGTGCATGTATCCCGCTAAAATGTGGACCAATATGAGTCAATATGGAACATATTGAGTCATAGAAAGTCAATATGAGTCATATTGACTTTCAACAAAACTATGAGATCGTTAATTTTCTTTTAGCTTTTTCTCATTTTTTTCTCTTTTTCGTGTAAAGCAAAACTCAACCAAGAACATTTATGTTAATTGACTAGTATATTGATTATTATTCAATTGTGCAAATATCCCCATAAATATGGAACAAAATGATTTTAGCCCTAATATTGGTTTGTATTATAATGATTATTTCTCCTTCTTTGATTTTGTTAGATGCTTCATCTTTTTGTTTAGGCTGTGAGAATACATCTTGATATTTAATTATTGGGGATATTTAATTACCGTATAAGGTCGACTATTATCTAAATATGTCATTCATTGTGCATACGTCTATGAAAATATGGAACATGAATACATTAATCCAAATAATTATTCCCAACCTTGCAATGTCTTTTAATATTCTTCATACTTTTTGGCAATGAAATTCTTTTATTGTTCATTATTGTTTTCTTTATGTGGTACTGTCAATATTCTTCAAAATCATCTTATGAGTCCACAAGGACAAGACTCCGATCTATAATTCAAAAATTTCATATCTACTAGTAATTATAATGTCTTATGTTTGACTTGTGTTCTTGAGGATTATAAGACATTTCGAACTCTTCAAGACTTTTTAAGAGTAGATTCAAGATCACCAAGCAAAAAGTACTCACTAACAAGGCCTTCGAGATGCCCTATTTGAAAGTATCTATATATGTTCGAGGGCAATGGTAATATTAGATAATATATTTACCCTTTCAATACCTTGTATGATAGTCTACCATCAAGAAATGAAAAATAACCATGTACGAGTAATTATTTAGAAAATATAGAAGATACTAAAGATTCACATTTTTTCCCTTTTGCTTCATGTTGTACGGGGTTTTATAGGGATTTTCATTGACTTTATATCATTGAATAGTATCTTGTTCTGTCATCAAATTGTTCAATTATTCAATAAATGTGGAACATCATACTATTGGCTCTAGCACTTTCCCAACCTTGCAAGATTTGTAGTTTTCTCTCAGTACTTTTTCTCAACAACTAACTATTTGTTCATTCCTTCATACTTTATTGTGAAAGGACCAATTTTGTTTATGCTACTCAATCCTACAAACTTAGTTACTACACATAATGGGTGATAATCTTAATCATATCATTAAAATGTACATATATCCCTGAAACTTTGGATCATAGTGATACAAGTCCTGGTACTTCTTCTCCAACCTTGAGAGATATTTTATTTTCTCTTAGTACTAAAACTTGTTCTTTAGCTTTTTATGTAAGAGCACTAGAGCAGGACCCAAAAGTTCATGTATTCCATATTTCCAGGGATATTTTCTCATTTTATACCATTGAGTTGCTGATATTAGTAAACAATCCCTAGTCCAAACAAAAAAATTTCGTTGTGAGCATGATTGGAGATTGGACGATTGATGGATTTGGTGGATCAACCAATATTGATCACAATGGGATGGATGATCATCAACCACTGAGATGACCAGGGGGAGAGAACAAGATTAAAATATGAACTAATCGGCTATTTGATTGCCTCCAATCAATCAAGGTGGCTCTAGACTTTCTATCAATGATGTAATCAATCACAGTTTATATGATTTTTGATTGGATCATATTCATCAATCACGAGATCTGATTCAATCAAGGTGATCCAAGAAGTCATGCCATCGACTTTAAATCACCAACTTGAATCATAGTTATACCATTAAGATGTTTACTATCCCATGAAACATGAAAACAATTAGTATTAGTGCATCTATATCTTCTCAAACCTTTTTCTCTCAAGGTCGAACAAAAACCAAGCCCACTCTACAACTTGCCTCAACTTCTTCCACTCGCTCGTAAGATTGTTAATGATCTTCCCAACATTTTTGTGAGTTTCTTTCCAAATTCGGCAATGTTGGCAATTTGAAACTTTTTATCTTTTATTGGTATCTTAAATTGTGCATAAATCCCAAAAAAATGAAACATAAAGAGATATCCTAATGAAAAAAATGATCTATAGCTTCTTATTTTTTCGATTGTAACACCGGCACCCTCCAACTTTCAGCGGCAATCCAATTAGATCATCTTGATCATGATAAAAAGTTGGTCGATTAACGGCGCCAATTGATCAACCAGTATAGATCACTATCATATTGATGGTTTCCAATCACTCTGACAATTATAGAGAGAGAAAGAGAAGATAGATATCTTTTTAAAAATGATCTGATTGGCGACCAGATTGGCAATCAGATCATCAATTAAGCTCGAAATCTATCAAAGAATCTCGAATGATGAAAGACCACTGATATGATGGCCTGCATTGATCGTGGAGACCCAATTCAATCATGAGGATATGATCAGTATTCGTCCTACTGCCGATTTATTTGTTTTCAATTTTTCGGACATCGATTCCGGGAAGGGCCTTCAAGCCCATTAGCACTCCTGCCACGCTGGCAATCCGAAAACTCGCGCTCCACCAATCAGATTAAACCTTCAGTTTACCGCTTCTTTCCCCAGCTGCTATATAAACCTCTCCAAATCCGCCATGGAGTTCTCAGTTTCATCGGTCCTCGCTCCAGCAACAGAGACAGGCAGAATGAGTACTACGTCAGCATCGGCAAAGAGCGGCAGAGGCAGGAAGAAGGCCTCCAAGCCGGTCTCCAGGTCACAAAAAGCAGGACTTCAGTTTCCCGTCGGACGGGTCGCCCGTTTCTTGAAGGCCGGAAGATATGCCCAGCGAGTAGGCGCAGGCGCGCCCGTTTATCTCTCTGCCGTACTTGAATATCTCGCTGCCGAGGTTGGTATTGCTGTAATTTCTCATAATCCTCTTTCTATTTATTTAATTTCTATTTGTTAGGTGTTGGAATTGGCCGGGAACGCAGCACGAGATAACAAGAAGACGAGGATTGGACCGAGGCATATTCAGTTAGCCGTGCGCAACGACGAGGAGTTGAGCAAGCTGTTGGGGAAGGTGACTATCGCCAATGGAGGAGTTCTTCCGAACATTCATCAGGTTTTGCTCCCTAAGAAAGCTGGGAAGGGGAAGGGGGACGTCGGATCGGCTTCCCAAGAGTTTTAGGCAGAGGATGATCGAAAATTCCAGAAATTGAGGACTGTTATCGGGTTTTTCGAGTCATAGGCGACTTCTTGTAAAGTCTATTTCTGATCTATGCAGTTTCCCGAGAGAAAATCTCATGCCCGGGAGCAAAACTTTGGTTTTTTTTTAATATAAACTCTCAGAAATATCTTGCAAAACATAGTATTTCCTTAGTTTGTAGGTCGTTTGATGCCTGTAACTCATGCCCGTTGTGTTCTCGTTTACCCTGTAAAATTCATTGGAAAATTGAATTTTGCTAGCCCAGCGATGCTTGCCATCTATTGGGCATATGGAAATCCTGGTCATTAACTGGCAGAATTGAAGGATAAACAGTTCGCGACGCGTCCACAGCGATGAATGCCGATATCTGAGATTAGACCGGATGACGGGTGGATGACGATGGATGTAATCGGACATTGGAGACAATTTGGGTAAACAGTACCTGAAATTTTGAAAAAGGAAATGCCAAAAAATTGAAAAAGGTTTGAATAAAAAGTGGAAACTGATAATTAATTAGTTATTTTTTATTTGTTTATACTATTTATGATATCGTATACCCAATATCCACATTTTATACCCATCATTGGCATCAAGATTACTAGGGTAGGGAATGATGCTAATATTGGATGATAGCCCACATATCTGATATTGATTGACATGATGATGATTTCAGATATCAATATATGTTTGGTATTGGCATCTAATATCATCATCGATATGAGAAAACCATAGAATGGGAGAGAAATATGACTATTTGAGCGGGGGAAAAGGTGAGATGAAGATTGAGAAAAATGAGGAGCGATGGATATTATGTGACCTACAAACCAATGACACTTTCATATCTTATTTAAAATCATTGAAATAAACATCTATTTATTATCATTTTTTATGGTGTTTGCAATGAAATCCATCAACATATAAATGACTTAATAAATTATAATGAGGTCATGATACATAAGTCTTTAAACATATGTTCTACGTACTCCTATTCGAGGTGATATTAAAAAAAGATTAAAAAAATTACGAAAATAATATCACCAGTCGATTTAACTTAATGACAAGTATGGTTGATCTCGTGCCTATAAATGTAAAGACACCAAGGATATATAATGAGTACTATTTGGAGAAAAAGTTCATTAAATTGATTTGTATGAATCAAAAAATAATTTTATATCTAAATGTCAATCAGGTCACTTCATGTAATGATTTATCAGTGGTCCTTAGACTTAAGACACAAAGAACATTTTGTGGATAGATGATATTGTTTTTTATTATAACTTATGAATCCTTAAGAGATCTCCAAAACATCATAAATTAGATACGATATGAAGACCTTTCAAGGTGATTTTGTGGTTAAAATGAGATTATCTACCCTTGATATCAGAGAGGAGATTGACTCAAGGGATGAGATGTCGTTACATTCTCGAACACGGTGGCAGAAATATCAAAGAACATGTCTTCGATGATTTTTTCACGTATTAGTATTAACTTGAGAGACTGATTAAGGTTTAATAGTAGATCATACTGTAAGTCATTTGGAAATCTTGAGCGGAACGGAAAGAGAGTCTTGACCATACTCCTTTTTTTAGGGGGTCTCCTTGGAGGAGAGAGTGAGAGTATGCGAGACAATCCCCTACCGGTAGTGGGAGGAGAGAGAGAACCTATATGAAGAGGGGAGAGAGAATCGACAAAGAAGAGAGATAGAGACACAACTCGATTGAATGGGAGAAGAGAAATTTTTTTTAGAAAGGGTCAAACCATAAATGGCTCAAATGAATGGGAGAGAGAGAGAGAGAGCTCTTTCTCATTATTTCTATGTGATCTATTTTATTACCATTTTAAATAAATTCTCAGGGTAGGATTATAAGTGGGCCTACTAGATGTTTTCATATTGGGCTAGGCCCGTGGGCAGCTTCGCGAGGTTATTTACCTTCGACTGCTACAACTCTTGGCGGGCGACCGAGAAGGGAGTTCGTCGTTGAGTAAGGTTATGGAGTGGGTGCTGGTCCTCCACGCGCTCGTCACTCTTCTCGTGGTCGTCTCTCTGTTCTGCGGAAACTGGCCCATCTTCCACGGCACCTTCATCCAGCGGATCCACTTCTTCATAACCTTCGGCGCCTGCGACTATCTTAGGTATACCTGATTGGATTATGCCATATTGTATATTCTTATGTATTAATCTTTCCGGAAATTTTAAATGAAGATGATTAATCTGGATCGTTTACGTGCTGGGTTTCTTTATTCTACCTTTGTATGTGCTCGCCGAGATTCGTTCGTCGATTTGATCAATTTTTGGGTTGACCTCGTCAAGTAGGAAAAAATTTGGGAAAATGATCAATCCGGGCAGACGATTTTGAGAAAACGATTTATTATTTGTGTCTACCCGTAACTCATCTGTGGATTTGATCTTAGCGTGTTTTTGTCATTCACTTAGGTTTACCTTGTCTGATAGGGAAAATTAGAGACATTGAGTTAGTAGTTGATTTTTTTGTTTGAAAATTAAAGGATGATCTCCCAGTACAAATACTTCTTCCCACCCAAATATGCCACCCATGCCTGGACGGCCCAAGCCCGAGCACCCTTCACCTTGGAGTTCTTCTCATCCCGATGCCCCTCTTTCTAGAAATTCACCAAACCCTGCACTGCCCAAGCCTGAGCACACTTAACTCTGGATATAGTAACTGATATAGATCAGATGGTTTTATGTATATGATGTAGGCCAGAGTGTAGCCCAGGAACCCACTTTGTATTATTCTGGGCCTATTTATATTAGAGACCCATTAAATGCTTATTGGGCCAAGGGAGCATCCCTAGGACCTGACACATTTGTCAGAAAATCTCCTTGGGACCAGAAATATTTATGACATGCCTTAAAAACTACAAATATCTTTCTAGAAGGGCCTGACAAGGCCTAGAAGATTATCTTTTGCTTTTGTCACTTCTGTCTCTGACACATGCATACTGTCAGAGTTACATTTTCAAGACTTTTGTATTGTCTTTTCATGGGTCTTGTCACTTGGACGACCCTTCACTTTTTGAGGCTTATATAAGGCCCCTTGTCAACATTGTAACACTTGAACTGACAATTTGAAGTTATCCCTTTTGAGAGCTTTGCTTTCTTCTCTTGAGTGTTCTCCCTGTTAGAGAGTGCTCTGTGCTTGTGGATTTAAGTACACTCCCTTGTGGATTTAAGGGTTGAAGAGGTTAGTTCTGTGGACTCGAAACCTAACCCTTCTTGAAGATCAAGGTTTGTGGATTCAAACCATTGTTCTTCATTGTTCCTGCGCTAAGGCTGCGTTAGTATGCAACTTATCTAAACAAATTGAGGGACTGAAAGGTTATTTGTGCTATTCATGAGTCAGTGCCAATGACAGTATAAGTCTCCTAGTACATTATATTTATCTTTCCATCACCTTCTCGTCAAATGAAGATGATGCTTTCTGTATGGTTTTTCAGTGATTTGATATCATCGGGGGCATTTGTTTAAATGTATTCATGTTTTCTCTCCCAGTCTGTTTGCCGAGTTGATCTTTGTGTGGTTAATCAACCAATCCCCTGGGTCGCCATGTCTGGTAACAAAAAACTTAGAGAGAATGAGCTCATAATGGAATTAGGGTAAAAACTTGATTATGTCTACTAATGCGGGACTGAAAGGTTCTTTATGTTATTCATGAGTTTGTTTAATGGTACCGCAGAATCATGTGCTGGTGATTTTGATATAAATGAGACCAGATAAGTGTCAACCCCGAAGTATTTGCATGTCATTTGAGTCTGTGAAGGTTTTTCTAGACCCTGTTAGGTTGTACTCTTAAATTTGATGATTTAGGTTGTTTTTTTTTGAAGACATGATTTAGGTTGTGGTCTTAAAACTTGCACTCTAAGGCTTTGTTTTCTTAATTTCACCATCATTTTAATCTGGATCCTATACTTAGATATTGATATGACCCTCTGTACTAATAAGGGGAGGCCCATGACAGGCCCATAAGAGCCTTATATAAGAATGCCATTTAAGCCAATAAGGGAAGGAAGAAGTATCAACTATAATTCTATTCTTGAGCTAATGCATGTTTAGTTCCCTCTCTCACCCTTGATCCCTTTATCCTCTAACTTTTTTGACTGTTTTTTCCTTCTCACCCTGTGTTCTATCCTTATGCTCAACCCTCAGAACCATATGGAGCTTCTCGATATTATCAATATGAGGTAGGAGATGGTATCAGATATAAATAGTCTGAAACTGTGGGGCTCTAGCCCTGTCAAAGAAGAATTATAGGACATGTATATATACGCGCGCCTCTGGAATTAATCGTAACTGACCACATCACAGGTCGGTACAAAATTGCGGAGCTATTTCAGGGGCTGGGTTTTTCTGTGGTTTAGGCATTTAGAGTAGTGCACACAGAGGAAGCTGAGGTGTCATTTTACTAGAACTCATTGGGATATCTTCTCCATCCCTCTATGCTACATTCTCTCTATCTTGTAACAGTGAAGTTGTTGAGGGACTAGATCTGTGATCTTAAATCAGATCTATTGAAGAAATACAGTCTTTCTTGAAGATTTTAAATAGGGCAAGACATTATTTTTCACCCGCACATGCTGCACAAAATTTTTTATGTATGCTCTGACTGACAACTTTTGAAGAAAAATATCTCATGTTCAAGATATTTTGACAAGTGCAGGGCGTTTTCTTATATATATCGTGATTTATCCAGGAAATTTCAGTTATAACCACATTTTGTATTTGAGTCATTCATCTGTGCACTATTTTCTCGAGAAAAGTTGTTTTTCGTCTACTTTCTATCTTTGTCTGTTGTCCTAAGGGTGCCTTAATGGTGGAAAAAGTTGTAATGTTTTGCTGACATGCTTATCCTTTTAGATTTTGCTTTTTTTCACAGAGGCGCTATAAGTTGTGTGTTTGGGGCCAGAGGTAGATTAGCTACTGTCACAGTCGAGCATTACTGTTGTGAGAGGCCCAATCCAGTCTTACAGGTTTGTAGATGCATTTTTTTTCTCATTTATGTGTTCATTTTTCCTCATTATTTCAAAATCTTGGTAGTTGAGAATTTCCATGACTACTCCGTCCATCAAATGAAAACATAATCTTCTGGGAAATGCTTGTTATTTCCTTGCTTCTTCTCTAGAATTATGTACGATTTTTAAATTTAATTATAGAATAAATAAATTCATTCACTTTTGTTTACATCGGAAGAAATTGCCTGAAAATGTGAGGTGAAACTTATGAGTATATCTTCAGTTAAACCTGCGAGTATGTTTTTTTTTTTGAAAAATGCATAAGAGGCACCCTAATTGGTGCCCCCTGTTGTCATTGATTTAATGACGGGGAACGAATAGTCATTACAAAAGTCCAAAACTAGAGGGGTCGAGACCGCCTCGTTGCCAGAAAAGAGTAAGCCCCCTTGCATCGTGCTGAATTGCGTCGACTGAGGGGGGACGACCTTTGAAGACCACGTTGTTCCGGTGAAGCCAAATTGACCACAACGTGGCGAAGATTGCCAGAAAGAGTCGGCTGAAGAGGTGACCAGACAGCACGTAGTTGTTGCCCGCCATGCCATCTGTGCGAATCAACACTCGAAGAAGAGGTGAGAACAATCTTCGGCAGCTCCGGCACACAAAGGACACTCCACCAGTGCGTCTGGGTAGAATCTCTGTCGGAGGGATCGCGTCATCAGTCTTTGCCGCAGGAGCAACCATCCGAACAGTTTGATCTTCAATGGAATGCAACCTGCGAGTATGTTGGACAGTTTCTGAAACCAAAATTTCCTATTACCTAGGGATAGACGAATATGTTCAGTTTGTCAAACGTAAAACAACCAGATCAATGTTCATGCTTCAGAAGATGTCATTCACGGGTTTAGGGTTAGGGGAAGCTCCATCTAGTGTTGTGGGTAATGGTGAGGAGATAAGGGAAGGAGCTCCCCCGGCATCATTTTTTATTTTTTTGGGGGTCGGGGGTCCCTGCTCATTGAGTGATGCCCTAATGATTTTCTTGCACTAATCTTCCTCAAATTTTTGCAACACTTGGTGGGTGATAAGACTCAATTCTCTGAATTTGAATGAACTTCAAGACATCATTTCAAGTCAATAGAGATTTTTTTTTTAATAGAAAATATAGATGCGCTACGACTCTCAAGCGTCAAATTCTATTCCTCGCCATCAAATGCAGCTTCCACTATCCTTGTATCAAGATAATGTTGAGAGGAACTTTGTGTTGGGTACCCCATATATATTTCAAAGAGGGTCAATCTGAAACAACTGGCAACTAAAAATTTGACAGGAAATATGGATTGAGAGGAGGAACATTTCTAAAGAGTGAACTGTGGAAGAAAATATGGATTGAGATCAGCAATAAGTATTGCGACTATTCTTTTAAAAAAAGCTTTGCTGCTATTGCAGGCAGCTATGTTTCATGGTGCCCATCTTTGTTGTGATGCTCGTTAATTTCAACGTTATTTTCAGACCGATGGACTTGTACCATAAAAGGGCAGACAGAGTGAAAGTTGACATTCAGATAGAAGTTGGCACGAGAGAGAATGTTGCTCACAGGAAAAAAATCAAGAATGCTTAAAAAACCCACACACTTTACAGAGTCATACTTGGGCTTTTATAGCCTTTTTATAGAGTCACAGGAAAAATATGACAGTTGGGGCTCCAACGGTCATATACAGATATCTGGTCCATTTATAAACCATGGACATGATATTTACATATAGATAACTACGGGTCTTTGATAATCTAACACAAAGCATTTGGTGTGGCACTATGTAAGGAGGGTCTATTGGGAGAAAGCGTGTATGTCAGGAAAATGCCACTTTTATGGAGGCAATTAATCAAGAATTTGCTTGAAATCCATTCTAGTTTCTCTTTAATTACTCTCCTCTTCTCTCCTACCTTTTTAGGCATAATGATCTTTGTGATGAAAACTTGGTTACAAAGTCAGAGTGACACTCGGCAAAATGACCATGATATTGAAGTCTATGAGCAAGGTCTCAGCATGGTTTCAGAATGGAACTGTTGAAGCGCAGCTTTGGTCATTTGCTCAACTAGTTGCACGTAGTTGAGGTAATAGGTTGATGGGAGGTAAGGATGAGTCCGTCAGAATGCCTTAGAAGATCTCATTTGCAGATTGGTTCATGTGAGAGTCTGGAGGAATCAACAACAGGTTAGGCAGGTTCATTCATTGATTCAGTCTCAAGAACTCTGTGCTTGTATTTTTTATGGCTAAGGGTTCAATGATTAAGTTCTTAATTAGGTGAGGATTTGAACCAATGTTTTTCCTTTTTTTCTGGTCTGAATTTGAACCGATGTGGTTATTCCATATGAGTGGTGTTCTATCAATCAGAGTGGAGGCACTCTCACCTCAATTTTGGCTCGGCAACAGACCAGATTATCTCCAAGCTGAAGGACTTCCGCCACCATCTTTTCAATCTCCGGCGGCAGATACGGACGGCTCGGACTCGAAACTGGGACAACGCACTAGTACGTGTCCAGACGCTCGATGCTATGGAAGATCTGAGACCGCTCATGACAGAAGAGTCTACAGAGCGGAAGACATGCTGAGATGAAGTGGCAGAGGCGGACCTTAGAATCAAGATGGACTGGCGACAACGTTCGCGGCAGCTATGGCTGCCGGCAGGAGACGCCAACGCCCGTTTTTTCCACCAAATGGCGAACGGGAGACATCGACGCAACGGCATCCACCGTCTCCGGATTGGAGATCAGGTGTTCAACGATCAGGCAGCAATCGGCCAGGCCTTTGCGGACCATTTCCGAGCTTTCTATCGTCGGGGGCCAACTAATGGATGGCGGTGGCTGGCGACCGGCGCCTCCACTTTATCCTCGGGCCAGAAGCAGCAGCTGATCCTCCCTTTCTCGGAAGATGAAGTAAAAGCGGCAATGCGAGGGCTCAATAGCGAAGGTTCCCCTGGTCCAGACGGCATCCCGGTATTCTTCTATATGGATTGCTGGGACACGGTGGGACCCAACGTCATGGCGTCGCTGGAGGATTTCAGGGTCGGTCGAGGGCATGATTAAAGCAAAGATTGTCTAGGGCATGATTAAAGCAAAGATTGTCTCATCCCAACTATCAGGTTCTCCAGCATATTCCTCATCTGCTTGTAATTCAATACTAATTGAACATTCAAAATAACTAAAAATGCACACCACCTTTGACCCCCAAAATACACTTTTGAAATTGTCCTGCTTCTACCAATACCTCTTATTTTCTAATCATTGATCACACAACCCCACTGCAACAACACCTGTGTTGCCACTCTTAGGAGTGTCACCCACCCTCTGTAGGATCGCCATCACCCAATCCAGTGTTCTATCAACCCAAAAACGAGCCTCCCTCGGATGCCCTCAGGTTTAGGGCTTTGGGCTGGCTGGGCAGGACTAGCCTGTCTGAACTGAATCAGCGCGGGTCAGTCTGGACTGGGGCAGGTGTGTCTGGCCCAGCTGGGCACTGTCAGGTCCTTGCTTAAATGATAGCACCATATTGCATCTTCATTACTGTCTTTGTTGGATGATTCCTTGATGAATTACTCAGGGAAAACCATTTCTGCATCAAATCAGAGTGAAGACAATTAATGTGCCAAATATATTATGCCTGGAGAAAAACGAGTCATGGAGCTTGTGTCAATTCCTCAAGAGAAGAAGGTGATTGGATGTCGATGGATGTATACTCCAAAACTTAATGTTGATGGGACTTTGGAAAGGTTTTAATTCCTGACATGTGCCCAAAGTATATACTCAATCCTTTGGCATTGATTATGGTGAGAATGCCTATTGTATTGGCAGAAAAGTGTGAAAGTAATGCCCTTAAGTTTGATGTGAAGAGTACTTTCTTGCATTGCGAGTTGGAAGAGGAAGTATATAGGGCTACTCCGGATATCATTTGACAAACCAGGCAAAAGTTGTCTGTAAATTAAAAAGGTCTTGCACAGACTCAAACCGTCTCCAAAAGCTTGGTTTGAGCAATGTGAAGTTGTGGCTGCAAGCAGAGTAATGGAAACCATACATTGTTTACCAAACACAGAAAACCAAAGGGAATAGCAATCCTCATTATCTATGTGGGCAACATAATCATCTTGGGAGATGATGGTGAGGACATTGAGGAATTGATCAATAAATTGTCTCAGCAGTTTGACATTGAGTCCCTAGGAATTGCGGTAGCACATTCCAGAGAAGGCATCTTTTTTCGTGGCATAACTACATATTAGATTTGCCCAAGGAGATGGGTATGCTTGGATGTAAACCAAAAAGTACTCCCGTTGATGTCAATGTGAAGCTTGGGAAAGATGATTGACCTCCTGTCAATAAAGGAGCATTTCAAAGGTTGATTGGGAAGCTAACCGACCTGAACCAAACTTGTTCAGATATCTCATTCGCAGTAAGCTTGCTGAGCCAGTTTATGAATGAGCCATGTGAGAATTACTGTCGTGCGGCTCATCGGGTTCTGTCCTACCTGAAGAATACCATTGGAGGGGGCTTATTGTTCACATGGAATGGAAATTTTCTGTGGAAGTGTATGTTGATGCTGATTATGCCAGTTCTGTGGTGGATAGGAGGTCCATCTCTGGGTACTGTACCCTTCTAGATGTTAGTCTAATTTTCTGTGGTGGAATACTCAGAAACAGAAAGTTGGGGCTAGGTCTAGCACGGAGGCTGAGTTTTTGTTCTGTGGCTCATGGTATTGATGAAATTATTTGAATAAATGGAATTCTAGAAGATACAGTTATTTGCTCAAGTGGGTGTCCGACTGCATTGCAACAACAAATCAGCTATAGCAATTGCCCATAAACCTTTCTGACATGACAGAACGAAGCAGATAGAAATTGATTGGCATTTCATCAGATAGAAGATTGATGAAGAAATGATAGTTCCAACATGAGTGGGATCCTTAGATCAGGCTGCTGATACTTTTACCAGACTGCCAGCCCCGCAGTTTCAGAAATTAGTCTCCAAGTTGGGGCAAGACTAAATACCCAACTTGCAGGGGAGAGTTAGTTTGACAATGTTATCTCTCTTTTGTATACAATACCAGCTTACATGATCTGGCCTCTGTATATAATACCAGCGGTGATTGGGATACCAACAACTACATCACATTCCAACCTTTGGTGTACTAGTTTTTTCTCCCGATTTTTCCATTGTGAATCGTGCTAATATATCAGTAGATATATGTATTCCCAATGAGAGTAGAACTGAGGCTGAATGGTGAGCATTATCTGATTTATCAAAGATTTAACTTGATTATTCAAAGAAATTGGTGATGATCTAGTGTTGGTTCATTTATCTACATGTGAATATACCTTTAATTCTTTTATCTTTATTGTAGACAATGTGAGAGTGGATAGTTTATCAGTATCATCTTATCTATACATAGATTATGTGCTTCACGTCAAACTATTTTAGATCCAGCCTGTTTTTTTCTGGTAATGCAATCAAAGCCATACAACTTCACCTTTACCCCTGCGAGAAAAGCCTTTAAGTGGAAAATCTGCATCATTGATGGTGGGAAATTCCCCTCGGACCTCTGTTTCCAAATTATAATATTTTTTTGCTAACACTGTCATCTCATGCTTGGCAGTCCGTTTCCAGTTTTACTTACATTACACCACTTGTCCATAGATGATATTTTTGTTAAATTTTGTATGATTTTCAGATATTTTATCTATCCATCGTTGGAGTCACATATTATTTCATTGCAACGTCTTCTTTCAGATATATCCCCGGCTTTTACGTTGGTGGATGGCACAGGTGGTGTTTTCTTTTGTTACTTAAAAATCTGACATTGAACAGAAAACCCTTACATCAAATTATCGACTCTTTTTGCAGATACATGAGCATCACGGGTGTCAGCTTTGGAGGTATACTCTTCTTGTTGACCAGCTTCTCTGATCCTGGGGTAGTTACTGCGGAGAATGTTTGTCAGTATGTCTCTGCATATCCGTACGACAACATAATTTATGTGCAGAAACTTTGTTCGACCTGCAACATTCCAAAGTTAGTGAATTTTTTGTCCTTTTCTACTATCCTATTTTTGTTAAATCAAAATTTCATGCTCTCTGTGAATTCCGTGCCAATGGATTAATTTTTTTGAAAGGCCGGCAAGGTCAAAGCACTGCAAGATCTGCAATCGATGTGTGGCCCGCTTTGATCACCACTGTGGATGGATGGTGTGATTCTCCCAGACAATGAGATTGTATTGCAGTTTTCTTCTTGCCTGGAAACGGGCTGATCTTACTTGGGCTCACTCAACTCAGTTGGCTGCAGAATAATTGTATCGGGGAGAAGAACACGCGCTACTTCCTGGCCTTCTTGCTCTGGTAACCATTCAAGAGAGAAAAGAGATGTCTAAAACCGTTCATGTACATCGTCTTCTTGTTTGTAGGCACTTTCTTCTATGCATCTATGGAGTAATTATTCTTACCCTGATTCTCGCTGGGCAAATAAAGCAACAAAGAATCGTCCACATTCTAACCAGTGAGTTAATCTTTCAAAGCTTGATAATTTATCCTTTCGGCTTACTCGTCAAGTTGTTTCAGCATTCTATGGGGTGGAGAGCTCTTTCTATGGCCTCGCCCCTCCTATCTCTCAGGTAATGTGTGAACATGCAGATGAATGCTTTGTGAGGATAGGAAGAAATGTTTGTTCATTTGTTCGCAAAGAAATGAACACGAAAACAAACAAGGAATTTAGCACGAAAACACAATGCTGTTCATGATCGGTGTTTGCCAAAAATCTAAGTGAGAAAAGTACATGATATTCTGGCATTCTCTCTCTGAGGGATAGGAAAAACGATCCACTCGTTCATTATTTTGCGATTGAACACCAACAAACATTAACCTTTTTTTCCAACAGTTTGTTCATGAGCACATACCTGTTTGCCTAACCATAATGTCTTCTTTCTCGCCTACATGCTGACTCAGGTTTCCGGAAACTTTTGCAGTGGCTCCTGGCATCTTACAACACGCAGATCCTAATCATTGTCTTTCTGGGCATCATCTCCCTCCTTTTGGCCGGTTTCTTCAGTTATCATGCCTATCTCTGTCTGATGAACACCACCACCAATGAGGTCCTTTCTCAATACCTTAAATATATGTACACATCTATTTCTCTGCTTTATCCAACAGCGTAGACATTTATTTAGGCCCTTTCCTAAAATAGTCTTTGCCGGCTTTTCAGACCTTCAAGTGGGATGATTACAAGAGCTGGAAGAAGAGATTGAATGATGCCAAAGCCAGTGCTGCAACACTGAAAGCAAGCATTGCCATTGATTCACAGCCAGGAATGGAAACAAGAGTCGAAGATAGGAATATATATGACAAAGGAGTCATAGGAAACCTCACAGAGATTGTGTGGCCAATGTCCGTGCGGCCTATGTTCTTGGGGGTTAAACGAGCATAGAAACAACACAATTAGTCCACAGGTTAAACATTCTTGAAGACAACAACCATTAGAAAGAGAATCATTGGAACGTTTGGAAGATACTATTTTCTTCCAGGTATCTAAATTCTCCAACAGGTTTAAGCATCTTGGGTCGTATCAGTATCTTGCCTTTTTGAAGTTCACAAGCACTTCAAGTAGTCAGGGGTTTTACCAGAAGCAAAGGTGTGTAAGCTTTAGAATTTCTTCATCACATGCGAGCATTAGATATTCATTTGTGTGAATATGTAAATAAGAAGAAAAAATTTCTTTCCACAAACAAATCCACCAGCATTTTATCTAAAATAATTGACATGAAAGACAACCATTTTTGCCTATTGCTCTTCACTATATCTCCTATTTTGTTTCATAATATCGCCTTCGTCTCACCTTTCATGCCTTTGACTTGTCAATTTCCTTTTAATGTCGTAAACATTTGAGTGGAAAGAAGCTTTGAACTTGTACAAAAATTCCGTGATTGCACTGTAGACATGGGATTTGGCTCCCTCTCCAAAAGATAATGGTTTCATTGTCTGAGGGCATTTGCAATCAGGATGCTATCAACCACAGTATAGCTCATAGGTGGCTTGTGGATTCTCTTAGGCCATATGCAAGAACTCTGTGGCGTCCCTTTTACCCAGTTCTTTAGCTCTGCTGTATCAAGTCATTAGTCTCCTTGTGTCAATTGATGATGTAGACCAGAATGTAGCCCAGGAGCTCATTTTCTACTATTATGGGCAAGTTCTTATTGGAGGCCCATTTAAAGCCTTTTGGGCCTTGGGAGGATCCCTAGGACCTGACACATTTGTCAGACAATCTCCTAGGGACCAGAAATATTTATGACATGCCTTATAAACTACAAATATCTTTCTTGAGAGGCCTGACAAGGCTTAGAAAATTTACTTTTACTTTTGCTTTTGTCACTTCTGTCTCTAACATATGCATGCTGTCAAAGTTGTATTTTTAAGACTTTTGTATTGTCTTTTCATGGGTCAAATCACTTGGACGACCCTTACTTTTTGAGGCTTATATAAGGCCCCTATTATAACACTGGAATACACAATTTGAAGTTATCCCTTTTTGAGAGCTTTGCTTTCTTTTCTTGAGTATTCTTCTTGTTAGAGAGTGCTATGTGCTTGTGGATTCAAGTACACCCCTTGTGGATTCAAGTGTTGAAGAGGTTAGTTCTGTGGACTAAGAACCTAACCCTTCTTGAAGATCAAGGTTTGTGGATTCAAACCATTGTTCTTAAGTATTCCTGCGCTAAGGTTGCGTCAATTGAGCCTTGACACTTCAAATTTGTATTCTTCTTCTGACTTAATGTCTTCATAGAGCACCCACCAAAGTGCCTAGAGAAGGGGAATCATTCAAGGTATTTCACCTCAAATGCACAATTGATGATCTTGAACACAATCCTCAAGCATGGTTCGTAAAGTTCTTTTGGATCATCATTCCACAAGGATTTGTGTCATGTCAGGAGGATTTGAACGTTTTTCAATAGACAGAATCCTTTTGGGAGAGACATCTTGGTTATTTATGATATGAACACTCATTATAATACCATCGTTTTGAGGATGATAATCGGAAGTACTTGATTGGGAAAATGATACACCCAACATCCACTTGCCTTAAATTATCTATTATAGTAATCTTCTCAGCCAATTTATTCATTAGCTCTTCCCATGATGACGTGAGTCAATTTTTAGTTGCCTCAAGGTTGAGATCTAATCAAACCCAAGCTATGAGTGCCATGGGAAATTGAGAATCTACCAATGGATGATGTGCATGCCTTGGGAAACTTGTCTTTTAATGAGGTTTTTTGTCTTTTAATGAGATTTTTTGTCTTTTAATGAGCTTGAAAAACTTGCTGACTGTGAGTTTTAAACATTCTATCATATCAATTTCTCAAAATGAAAATAATTTTCAATCATTAGTCTGACTCATGTTGACCAATCTAAAGAGTTGAAAGATGAAATTGGAGGATAAAAATGTGAATAGAGTTTGGAGGGTTACAAAAGAGGGCCCCATAGTCTCCTCAAAGGAAAAGAATAGAGATAGAAATGTGTTTTTTGGGCTTTTATACTCCCCCCTCAAGATCAAGCATGGATACATGCTAGTCTTAGAACATAGAAAGCTAAAAAAAATGGAAGAGAGGTGTTGAAAAAAATTACTCAGTTCACTAAATAAAGATAATAAATCCTAATGCAGTGGAAAATTAGAAGTCAAATCCATGAAAAAACAGGTTTCAAATATGCCAGTTTTTTTTACTAGAAATTTTTTTGGTGAGTACGAAGATAAAACAGTATCAGATTATGGAGATAGGTATAGATTTAGAAACTAGAAAAAAATTGACATTTTTGTAATGCCCAAGATTGCAAATCAGGAAAGAATTGGCAGAGATATCATAGAGAAGAAAGAGAGAAAATATCATGGAAGGGAAGAGAAAGAGAGAGCAATCCTAATAATCAATGAAAATGCAAAAACAAAATCTAGAAATGTGCCTTCTTGGTGAATTTCTCATCCCTGATAAGGAGGTTTTCAGCATTTGATCATATTCATGCCGAGTCAAGGCAGAATCCAAGGAACCCCTGAATCTCATAAAAATTCAGAAACAAGCAGTTACTTAATGAATACTCTAAATGTTTATTTTGATGTTATCTGGAGGTCTTTTTCTCAAAAAGCCTGCAACACCAACTAGTCACCAAAAAAATTGAAGAAAATTGAACTTTGGCCCAAAATCAACAATGCAATCCCAAGAAAAATGCATAACAAGTTTGGGGTGATTATAAGCGATTCTTGAGTGATAAGGCGGTGTTATGGCCAAGATTACTACTTTTAGGGGAGAGGAGAGAGAGAGAGGGCTTTTACCCCTTAGATATTCATCTGATGGCTCCTCAGTTTTATGGCTTTTAACAAATATTTACATCAAAAGGGCAAACCAAGGTTAACATAAACAAAACTTGCAAAATAAGAGTTTGCCCTTCATTTTTTATTTCCTCTTTCAATTATAATTTTTTAATTTTTCTTTTGATTGGTCATGAACAATGCACGATGATCCATGTCAAGCATCCATGGCTGAATGGTTTAAACCCCCAACCCATCAATGGCAAATTCGTGGGTTCAATTCATTCAAGATATACACAAACAGGAAAAATCAATTCAATAAGTCTCTTGTAATTGGATCTTTATCCATGGAATCCAATCATCCACTAAACAATGCGAAAGGTTTCTATCTATTCTACCAAAGCAATCAACAGTGTCATAGTCTGACAAATCATCCCAAGTTGGTATGCTCATGGGAATTCGCAATAAATTACAAAAAATTTCTTTTTTCAGTCACCCAATCATGGGAAGAACGGATATCACCATTTATAATTTTTCAAGTAGCACTATCTATTAAAAAAAAAGGAATTCTGGAGCATTTGCCTCAACCTAGGACCAGAAGGTGATGAACGAGTTGGCAGAGAAAAATCAAAGTTTCGCAAACTTGGACCAGAAAGGAGAATACTCTCTATATTCTCCTTTTTTGCTCTCATTCCTCATAATCATGTCAAAGATTGTCTCTTTTTGGTTCAAAAAATCAAGGTGATGTTTGTCATTTTAGTACTAAATGACAATAATATCCATGGATTAGCATGAATTATGCTTTGGAAATCAATGAATGATGATAAACGTGCACATAGAAAGGACACAAATGCTTACACTCTTACGTCCAAGCTGTCCGCCATGAGTCGGAGCTCAGAACTATGGATCTCTTGCATGAGACACTCTTGTCAACATAGATTCTCCAACTAGAGGGTGAGGAAGACAATATCAATGGAAATTTGCACAGATGATGATGCCGGAGAAATCACTCGCTGAGGAGATGGTCAAGGCTAAGACAATGATGTCGTCTCAAAGACACGACAAAATTTCCCCCTTCCCTCTAACAAAGATGGAGAAGGAGAAGAAGAGATGATGATGCAAACTCTGAATAAAGAGTCGAAGACTGCGACGAACCGGATATAATAATGGCGCCGCCTAAAAGAAATAGTGAGATAATATTCTCACCTCTAGAGGTTGAGAATTTGTGAGATAATATTCAAAGTAGCACATAGATTGTGAGATCATGACCTTGTGACCTATCCTTTCTGTTCAATAATATCTACTATTACTGGATACCTTCCAACCAAATTTCATCAGATCTCATAAAGAAACACTCCCCTTGCACTCACTTCTCTTCCTCCCCAAAGGATTGTCAAGTTGCTAGAAACGTTTCCAGTTTACTTTCTCAAAGGATTAGGGCCAAACCAAAAGATCAAATTACCAACATGCAAATATGCAATGACATAAATGGAAAAGCTACATTGCATTCCATGATAATGATTGTCAAATGAAATTTGTACGATGGTGTAACTCGCATAATGAGTCGTTCAAACATAACGATGCAAAATGAAAAAGACACAATTTCTAGAGGATGAAAAATGTACATGTCGTGGAATCAGTTTTCAACAAGAGTTATACGATGGAGCATTGAAATCAAAGTATTGAACATCATTCCCATGCTCTTAATCACAGATGATGTGATACCATTTCGATAATGTGATTAAATGATTCAATAAAGTTGATATGGAATTGTCATTATAACATGCATCAGAGTGAGTACTTTATTGAGATCCACATGAATCACAGTTGCATGATGACACTTAAAAAATACATTCAATAATACGATGTCTGTCATTCAGTTAATGCAGGGCATGACATTCAACATTATGATATGAGCATCCTGCTTCTCTAAGGGTCTAGCCAAAAGCATATGTTGAATGATTATCAATGATGAAATGATGACCCTCGTCTGCATTCTGATTGTTCTCCAATTGCTTTATTGGTGATACAAGTAATTCAAACGGAAACTCTCCAATCATAAATCTACAAAGACAGTCAGAAGGAGTCGTTGAATTAGATCTTAGAGTCTCAAATGCAAGACTATGAAAATCCTCGCTCAAAAATCTAAGTCAGGGAAACTGCTACTGATCGACAAAAGGGGAAGACATTACCAGGAAAGGCAGAAAAGGACAAACAAAGTCACAAATTCTTCGGAAGCATTGGAGAGCAGATCAGCTCAGACGAAGGTCAAAGGTGGATTGGAGGGTTAGTTGACTGCAGAAAAATTGTGCTGGAGGGTTAGTCAACTGGCACATAACTCAGAAAAACAATAATTCTTCTGCGAACCAAACTGCTTTACCTTTGAAGAAGGTTAGTCACACTTTGGCTATGAGTAAAATAAATAAATAGGTTCTTCTGTTAATATTAGCTAAAAAAGGTAGTATACAGTGCAAAGACAAAGGGAATTCATGAGTAATGAAAGCTGATGGTTGGATTGCCTGATTCAACAGTCCATTTTCCGCCATGGAAATACTAAGATTGAGCCATTGCTTATAGAAAATTTATTCTGTAATCCGCCGGTCTTTTTTTGAAAAGGACCGCCAGTCTTGGTTCAGTTTGGGCAGTCAAATATGGTCCAAATTGGTTATCCTCACAGATGATAATGAGTAATCCTTTCAGAAATTACATGAATTTGGTCTTACACACAAGTGTGGGAGCTAATTGAGAGAAATCTATATGTATATCAAGAGAGCGAGAGAGAGAGGTCCACAAAGGGCAGGAGACGGATATAAAAGGGAGTCCACGAGAGATAGATGAGGGATGTGAGTGCTAGAAGATGGCATCCTTGAGGGGACCATGAGAAGGAGATGCGAGAGAGATGTACCTAGCTTTCAGCATATTTAGTGGCTTGCCTCCTGTTGGTGGGAATAAAAGTGGTGGGCCCCCTCTTGAGGAGAAGATGGTCCATCTCGAGCATCATACCCGTTGCCCCCTGAAGCTAACGTGTTGCTCGGGTAGCTACCCGGAGTGAATCCAGGAATCCCACCAGGAGAAATTGGAGCAGTCCCTGATGAAGCCATTGGGCCCGGCCTTGGAGGCCCATTCGGGCCGGGTGGGCCTGGAAATGCCATTCCTCCCATGCCTCCGTAACCTGCATGAGAAGGCAGATCCCAACATTCAGAGAGAAGTAGAGAGAGAGAGTAGACTACAAGGTAATGATGGAGAGCAGACATTGGTAAATGATATCCATCTAAAACGTATCTGGATGGTCACTCCTTTCACCTAAACATTGCAATAAAAACGAACTGATGTAAAACATTTGGGTACTTTTCTAATTGATGATGTGAACGCCCAGAAGATTTGATCTCATTACAGTGCCTTCAAACAAACATCACACTTTCTATACTAATGTCTCAATAAAAGAGAATATCTACTCGTTTTACAGTTAGCCTATAAAAGAGGATCAGGTTTCCTATTTAAGAGCACAAAATTTGGTGCCGTACAGTGACTAAAATGCTCCAATGACTTAATTCTAGCTTTAGACCTTACAATAGGCTCATGTTCAAAGAGTAGAGATCCACACCAAAGGGCAATAAGTGTAAGAATGTCCCAGGCCCTATTATAAAGATATACATAGCAGTTTCACATTCAATAAACATGTTCACTCAACCAAATGATAATTACACACAATATTTTCATGTAGATAATTTTCTTTTCAATGAATTTCTTTACAAAACGGTGTTTATCTTACAAATGGAACACAATTGAATAAATAATAGTAAGACCTCAAGAACAATGAAGCCCCCCCCCTCCCCAAAAAAAAAAACACAACCAGCAAATAATTTTGTTGCAATGGATACTTCTTTTCCCAAAGGAATGAGAAAAAAATATTAAAACATTCTACGAATAGGAATTTCCTAAAAGTGTATCACTTGCAAATGAAAGGCGACAGTTTGCCGCAGAAGAATTCACAAGGCATCGATCTAGAGGGAAATAACCAAGTGAACGAGGGTAAATGACCATTGACTGAAAGTATTGAGAATTCAGGGGTTGAGTCATCTGGTTGATCATTGAGTTTCTTCTGAGAACTGATCTTCTATTAGGCCCTTAGCAAGAAGAGCCAATGGGCCAGCATATCTAATGGACTAGAGCCAGTAGACAATCCCTAGGACTACATGAGTAAAAAATAATTCAGTTGAGGACAAGGGGAGAACCCCAGAAACCTACCAAGCAGAAGGAAACCTAAGCTTCTTTTTTTTTTGAAAAAAAAAGACCTAAGCTTCTTGAATCACTCCAATTATTCCCCACAATCCAAATTTCGACTTCTAGTTCCTCATTGATTTCCAAATAAAGGTTTAGGATCCAGTGTCTTTTCGCAGGGAAAATCCGGGGAACTTTGGATAAGAACTATCAGAAAAAGTTGTTGGTCCAAGTATACGTTTTGAACTGGGAAAAAACAATGAAGTGCACGAGAAAATGGGAAACCAAAAAGTTGAATGACCCTTTTTACAGTCTAGGCAAAAAAAATTGATGGCAATGGTCAGTCTGTAAGAGGGAAGGAACAGATTATCATGAAAGTGGAGAAAATAGCCTCAGTATGTACTCAGTAGGATAGCCTCTCATTTATACTATTTTCTATAAAAAAATACAGACTCCCTAGTGATTGTCAAATACAGTCGCAAAATGCATATCCAAAGAAGTGAAAGCACACCCCTGCAATTAATTTATATAATTTTCATCACAGAAGCCGTTCATTTCCGAAGCATAATTATGCCATCTTGTAGAATATCTCGCATTCATCAAATCAGTAAGGACCCTATTCAATGCAAGCTGATAGTCACCAGCCAAATAATCTGTCTTAAAACCTACCTGGAACTCCAGGCATGGGACGCGGAAAAACAGGAGGCCTCATCATCTGCATAGGCTGCTGGGGCGCTCCGGGCATAGGCATCAATGGTGTAGGAAGGACAGGAAGACGAGGTCTCTGGGCATTTGGAGGCATCGAAGCCAAATAAGCAGCCCCTACTTGATAGGCTGCCTGTCCGAGATGCTCTTTAATCCTTTGATCAATAAGGCTTTGAGTCTGTTGCTCTTCAAATTGCTGATAGTACTGCCTTACATTTGCCTGAGTGACAAAACATAATCAGCCAGTTAGAGATAGAAATTAATTAGGGGTAAACTATTTCAAAACTAGTTAAATACCTTGTGTTTATAACCAGCATTATGTTGCTTCCTGACAGATGGCTGAAAAGTAGAAATAAAATATTTTTTTTTCATAACTTTCACTTAAATAAAAAAAACTACGAAAGAGCATTTTATAGATGGGTTGATGGAGCTAAAAAATATTTCAGAAATTGAGAAAATAACAATGCCTTGGGAGATATACTGTATTCGTCACCTTAAAAGGCAAAGTAGGAGAAAATGCAGTAGTTTCTCTTATTTAGAGCACAAAGTCAAATGCCTGCGAATTTTTCGAGTGCGCAATTAGGTGTAATAAACATGATCTCCCGGAATCGTCCCAGCTAATTCACGCAAAATCCATTAACTTTTCTAAAAATTCAGTCCACTAAACTTGCAGTTAAAGAAGATGAAACGAAAGCCATTATAGAGAATAACCGATTTACCGAGTAAGAAAATAAACCATCAACAGAGTAAAAAGAAAACCCGTTTAAACGAAACGAAAAATCAATTGAGTTCAGCTCACCGAATCGTGTGTCAGATAAGTATCACAATAATCGCAGTAGTACCTGCGAAAGCATAATTTCCATTAATCAGGCATCATACTCAGCACACAAATCAACTGCGAGGAGAGCAAAAAATCGACTGAAAATGCAGTACCTAGGCATGATAACCGCAATTTAGACCTCCGCAGTTCGCGACTCTGACTGATAAAAGGTTCGGAAATCGAACTTTATAATCGACAAGGGAAAGTTCAGCGGAAAATATGAAAGAGAGAGAGCGGAGATCGAGAGCAAAAAAGGAGGATAGAAGAAGGGGGATCAAGGGGAGAGAGAGAGAGAGCGAGGGAGAGAGCAACGCAAGAGAGAGAATGAATTAGGGTTTAGTGGAGGACAGTATATCTGCGATAATAGTAATAAATAAATGATAAAATAATTCGGTGAATACTGACGACTTAAAAATGCTTCTAAATTTAAATATTTATTATTTTAATTGCGAATATCATCATATGATGATGATCAACATGTGGTTTGACCATATTGTCCCTGATTACAGTGTGATGATCTGCTCAACGATTACATAAAGTTTACTAATAATTTCATTTTCTGGGGTTATTTTGTCATATTGTTTGTCATGGGGCACTTCGCCAAAATATTTTAAATTTTTAATAAATGACCTATCATTTGGAGGGGATTATGACTAGGGACCAGATGAGACCATCATGATCAGACATATCGATCCAATCATTGATCAAAGGCAGTGATTGATCAAGGGGAGCGATTAATTATGCAATCAATCACTGATTATTCCCTTCAAATAATCTTCTAATCACCGTTAGATTTGATTGCCGATCATTGGTTTATGATCGGGTCTTTGACAGTCTCTCTCTCCGCCTGATCTCTCACTCTTTGACAGTCTCTCTCTTTCTCTCTCTCTCTCTTCTAGCGCATTCCACGACAGTATCTCTCTCTCACTCCGTCACACTCCGTGAGAATCTCACTCACACTCTTCGACAACATCTCTCTCTCCCCTCGCCTTCCCGCCCAATTTCTCAGTCTGCGTACCCCGTGACATCTCCCGGTCGTCTCTCTCACTCTGACAGTCTCTCTCTCATTATCTCCCTCCCTCTCTACTCTACACTTTTCACGCATTTCGCTGGAAATCCCTCTCGATTTCCTTTTTTTTCGACTGATACGATTTCTCACCAGATTCAATTCCCAGAGATCATGAAGAACACATGCCTTTTACTATTACGATAAATACAGGTAATTGAAAGTTTTTCATAACGATATCGTCGACATTTTCAACAGAAACTGCTTTACGACGCGAATTTCCCGGGATGTCCGTCGATTTCTTGCCGTATTTAAACCCCATTTTTCGTCTCATTTCCGCCTATTCTGGAAGAACACACACTTATAATTGCAATACCTGGAATGGAATTGCAATTCGCATGTCGATATCGTCGATATTTTCAACCGAAACTGGTTAACGAATTTCCCAGGAATCAAGGATCTCTCTCGATTTCCTAATTTAAGTGATTCCCTAATTTCTTCTCCTATTTATTTCCAAGATATCATCTTTTCCCTCTCATTTCCGGCATTTTCATTAAAATATACTTATCAAGGTCGTCCTTCGAAATTTTCAAGAGACGCGCTTACTGGAAATGAGGGAAGTAACGTCGCGTCAAAACCCTATTTGCAGTCCCTCCTTCACCCGAGAAACTCGGAGCGGAAGTCCCAGTGAGAAGAGAGTTTTACCGTCTCCTTCTCGAGGGTTTTTTCTTCTTCAGGTAACTTCTCCTAGCTTACAAGCTTGTTCTCGCCGGCATCTCTCCTTGCCCCTCTCTTTCTCTCCGTGCGCTTGTTTGTCTCTCTTGCTTTACATTTACGGTGAGCTCTATTCCTGAGAGCGAGGGTCCTGCAATTCGATATTTACAAAATCAAGCCCGGATTTTTACAAAAGTCGTCTGGAAAGAATTTCGCCGAAATTTTTTGTTTCCGCTCTTTGGCTGATGCTCATAACTTTGTTTAATCTTGGTTTCCTACAAAATCAAGTCTGAATAATTGCATGTGTTTTAAATCTACTCGCATGAATACGTCTTAAAAAATTTGGACGTCCTCTCTCTGACTTGCCTACCGTTTCGTTTATATTGTTTTTCGACAACATCAAGTCAGGAGAATCAATTATGTAGAAAGATCGCCTGAAAGAATTCGATAAAACAATCTAGGGTTCCTCTCTTTAATTGATGTTCATTATTTTAGTTATCTTCGACATAATCAAAGTCAGGTTAACTGAATTTGTGTCAAAACCACTTGAATTATTATGTTTAGAAAGAAATTTGTGTTTCCATCTCTTTGGCTGACGCGTACTATTTTGTTTGTATTGTTTTCTGACAAAATCAGCGAAATGGAATCGAATTTGTATAGAAACCACTGGCATAAATAAGATAAAGAAAATTGATTTCCATCTCTTTAACTGATACCCACTATTTTGTTTATATTTGTTCCAACAAAATCTTGTCAGAAGAATTCTATATTTATCCTAATCGGCTAGAAGAATGTGACAAAAATCTGGGCATCCATCTCTTCAGCTGATGAGTACTGTTTTGTTTATTTTTCCAGAATAATCAGGTCAGAAAAAATCTAAATGTACAAAAATCGGCTTCAAGAACATGCGCAAAAATCTGGGCTTCCAATGCCCTTATATATAACGATTGGAGAAGGGCCGCCCCATGCCCAGAAGTTCAAATCTTCAGTTTTGTTAAACGGAGTTCGTTTTGAACCGCTTGAAACATTTTCTCTGAAGAAAGAAGCGGAACAGAATGCTGCTCGAGTTGCTTTAAATGAAATCTTGAAGGTCTCACCAGAACCTCACCATTTGATTAGTTCGGTATGTATCTCTCTCTAAATCTTTGTCCTTTATTTTCCAAGTTATTTTTTTTGGGGATGTTCTTAATTTTTCTCATATTAGCAGCCATGTTAGAAAAAATTCATTTTTTTTCATTATCCACAAGTTTTATTATAACAAAAGAACTGTCTCTCTGCTCTCTCTCCCTAGACAAGGCATTTTTCTAATTCAGTCTGCACGGGTTTTCTGGAGAGATGAACTTTTGACTGTCACTCTCTCCATTTAAATCAATTATCTTACTTTCCCTTTCTTCTCTCGACAGGACACATAGGCTGTCTTTCCCGCTTTCAAAGCACTTATAATTCTCTCCCTTCTTCTCTCTGTATAACATAACATTTTGCAAAACTTTCCTCAACAAGTTTTCTTCAAAGAAAAACAGAGATTTCCCATCTCTCCAATTAAAATTGTTAACCTTTCTCTCTCCATAATGCAACATTTTGTCGGGGGGCCACTGTTTTCGGGTGGCTCTCTATCTTTTTTTCAAAAAAAAAAAAATGCAACATTTTGCTAATCAATTCTCCAAGGGTTTTCTGTAAAGATAAGTTCAATTTTGACTGTTTCTCTCCGTGTTCAAAACCAATGATCTTTCTCTCTATTCTTTCTCTCACTAGGACACGACATTTTGCAAGTCAATTATCCAAGAGTTCTCAGTGAAGATGAAATTGGAAAAACCTGAATATGAATGTTCGCCATCTGGTAGAATTCTCCCTGCGTTTATTTCCTCTCTGAAACTTTCCGGAAAGACTTTCCAAGGAACCGCTGGTAGAAACAAGAATGAAGCCCATCAGTTGGCGGCACGGGCTGCAATAAAATCAATTTTAGGTATACAGTTTATATACATATTTATTTATTTTTAAAAATATTTTTAATAATTCTATTTGTAAATTTTATATGAAAATTCAATTAATCTTTATTTTTTTCATTATTGAAGCTAATGGGGATTTACGAGAGAAGTCTACCTTGTCTGATATCATAATGTCGAAGGAGAAGCTCTATGCAGCCATAGGTCAAACGGGGGATCAGTCAGATGGACACATGGCGCAATCTCAGCCACAGGATGGTCAACAGCAGGATTCCGGGATTACCCCTGCAGTCTTGGATGCTGTGATCAAGAAGGAGACCTGCTCTGAGTTGACTCTGTCGCCTCAAGTCAACGCGTTGAATTCGGAGAAAATTGAAGCCAAAGAAGGAGCGATGAAATTGAGAACCTCCAGAAAAGAAGGGAATTCTTCCGGAAATAAAAAATCAGGAAAGAGTCTGAAGAAATCCCAGTTCAAGAAATGCAGGAAATCAAGGACATGAATTCTGGATTAGCGTTGGTGACGTGGGTGAACTGACTCTTATGCTTGATGCGGTTTTAGCTGGGGTTTCAGGATATACCCTAGCTACTTATTTATCTCAGCGCCAGTAGAGCAATATTGAGCTGCTCAAACTTATTTATCTGTATGTAGCTTGGGTGCAAGCTCTCTTTCTCTCTCTATGTCCCTCTCTCTCTCTCTAAAAACTTGAGTAGATCTGCATTCGTCCGGTTGAGCTCATGCTTTTGCCACAGAGAGTGGGATATTAGTGATCACTGGTTTAAGTTTTATGATATTCGATTCCCTGTATGGTTCTGAAGAATGATGATTATCAGGTGATGACAGGCTTGTTTGGAGCGCTTTATCTCTCTAGATCATACGCTGGTGACGAATATCTGAGGGCTGGATGACAGATGACGGACGACTATCACTTGGGCTATCACTAATTCTCATGTTCAAGCATCTCTCTTCTCTGCCCTCAATGGTTCTTATGGGTCATTTATGGCCTTGCTTTTCTCCCATCTTCCCTCATTGGGTCTTTTTAGGTCATCGATGGCCTATCCATTTTTATATTCGAGCATCTCTCTCTCCTCTGTTCCCTCAATGGGTCTTATGGGTCATTTATGGTCTACTCATTCTCATTTTTAGGCATATATCTCTCTCTCCTCTCTTCCCTCAATGGGTCTTATGGGTCATTTATGGTCAAGTCATTCTCATTTTTCAGGCATATATCTCTCTCTCCTCTCCTCATAGGGTCTTTTGGGTGATCTATGGCCCAGTCATTTTGATGTTCCGACATCTCCCTCTCTCCCCTCTTCCCTCATGTTAAAAAATCTGAGTAATCTCTAACATGTTCAAACATCTCTCTCTCTCTCTCTCTCTCTCTCTCTCTATCCCTCTCCCTCTTCATTTTTCATAACCAAAACATGAGAGGCCCAATTGAGCTCATGTTTATGCATGTCACTCTCGTTGCTAACTAGATTGAGAATGACCTAATTGAGCTCATTCTTCGGCATTCCCCTCTTATTTCTTGTGAGACCAACAAAGACCCAACGGAGCTCATTCAGGAATCTCTCTCTATTTATCTTCACTCACGTTTCTAATAAATCAAACAATGCTCCATTAGAATTGAGAGAGGAAGAATGTGAGCAATCATCTCCATCACCGAATCATATCTATCAAGTGTATTCATGATTAATCGATATTTTTAATACAAAAGGGATGATCATGTGAGGTCAGTGAACTCACCGAGTTTATGTTTAATCAATTAAACACTTATACCATAGTTCGAATCATAGACACTTCATATTGGTGATATATTTTAAATAAGATTCAAGCAGTTATTTTTTAAAAAATATTCAATATAAGTGATAAAATTAACTGCCATGATTTATAATAATTTTATTTAGTTACTACAACATACTAAGACTACTAAGCACTTGTGATTTTATAAAATATTCATAATATTTATAGGAGTAAAAACTTACAATTTCTCATAAAAAAATTGTATCAAGTTATTTCCATTTTTTTCTTGATATTTATATGAATGAACTAATCAAATTAAAATTTTCTACATATTTTCTTCTTTCAGGATTATATAAATCATAAAAAATCAATGACAAGGAAAATCTTGAAGAATTTGTCAAATTATTTTAGGTTTTAAAAATGATATTCTATGTAAGAGATTTGATTATTTTATACAATTAAGGGGAAAAAGATTGAATAGACTCAATGGAAAAATGACCAAACAATAAAGAACTAGCTAAACTATAAACATGAAGATAAAATATCTTAGAGAAGAAACCTTTGGCAATTGTTGCTCAAGATTATCCATAGAAGCTATGGTGAAACATGGACGCATGCTCCATCATTGGTGAAATCAATAGCAGCACTGTGGGGCGGATACAACACCGGTATGTTCAGAGGTCGAGCATGAATGGACCTTTGCTCCATCGACAGTGCCAAGGATTCATGTACCCTCGTTGGACACATCCACAACACCATCAAAGGATATGGTAATGACGAAACCAATTGGACAACTCTCAATATCATTGAAGGAGATGACTGTCCTAACACTAATAACATTCAATTTATACATGTAATTATATGATTATTAATACAAATTAAGGCACAAAATATTTCATTTTTATGGATGTTATCATACTTTGAGTGCATATATATTATTCTATGAAAATTTAAGTTATAATATCAAAATATACTATTTTTAGGGATAATAGTAAATAATTAAAGAGAGATATTAGAGATTAGATAATTCTCATTTTATATTTGAGAGTATAATTGAGTTTTAATGTTAAATAATAAGAGAAATTATTTTTATATACACTCATTTACTTTTCTAGTTTTATTTTCTAAAAGAAATGAGTATATTTTTTTAAAAAAAATTAACTCTTTTGATTTTTATTAAATTTGAATTTTTAGAATGATAGATCATTTAATTTCTGATCAAACCAAAAAATTTGGATTAATTTGGAGTTATATTTTTCAAGTTATGACTTTTCTAATTTTTAAGAATTTTTCTAAATTTTTTAAAATTTATTTGGATTTATTTAATACTTTATTTTGATTTAAATGATTAAAAAAATACTTTCATTTTTCACACGCTAACATGGCAGCTAATGCAACGAAGTTGCTTGCGTGTCATCACGTGACAACCTATGCACGTGCCACGTGGTACATGCGCACGTGTGTGTTTGCGCGCATGTAATTAGTGGGTTAAGCATCCTTTAAAGGATATAAGCTAACCCACTAAGACAGCTCTATATTTATACAAAATTTTTGCTCTAATTTTTTCCATGTGAGACTATGTTGTTATGTTTTTACGCAGGTGATGTGGCGTGTTCTGGAGCGAGCGATCGAGCGATTTAAATCGTGACCCTCCATTTTCACTTAAATAGAGGGGTACATGGCACATGCTCATTCGATGGTGAATCATTCTATTTAAAACCGCTTGATCTCAAATGTTCATCTGGGGAGTTATTACTATTGAGATTAAGTGCACCTGATGGACTTTACGAGACGTGTGACAACATCTCAAGCGCCCTGTGAAGAAGGAACGACGCACATTACCCGACGCTTATTTTTCACGTGTGACGTGGCTTCATCTTGGTGCTCCATTTCTAATTAGACGAACGTGACTTAACGGTGACGATTCTCATCTAATCATTTCATCTGAGCCATTGATCAAAGATGAAGAGTCAAATAGAACGATCATGCCCAAATTTAGTCGATTTATACCTCTATTCTTCGACAAAAAGAGCACTCTTAGATGTTTCGAGTAATCAAACTATTTAGATTCCTCAATCTTTGAATGTCTTGATTTCTTCCTCTTCGTGACTCATTTATGTGAGATTTTATTGAGAGAATCAAGAGAATTTGCCTCTTGAACTCTAGATTTTTAATTTTCCAAATGCGGAATAAAAAGCTTTGAACCGACCATGAATTGGATCATTTCGAGCACAATTTTGAGTTACATTACATGTTTTCTTCTTAATCTTTCTTCTAATAACATTAAATTTCAATTTCAAATAGTCGATTAGTCGAATTTCATGAAATTTCACTAATTTCTCTCTCTTCGCGATAGATTTTTCTACTTAGATTTCACTCCTTTATTTCTCCATGAATATTGATCCAAATGGAGAAATTTATGATTTCGTCGACTCATCTCAGAGTCTTATGTCCAAATATAATAATATCCTAAGTTTCTCACCTCAATTCGTCATCCAATTTGATCAAATTTGAAGAATACCCCAAAAATTCTCCTATTTCTCCGTGGATTCGACCCTTATTCACCATTATTCTAATTAATTCTTGATTAACACTTAAAATTGGTGAGTTTGGTAATTGTTTTGATACACATTCATGTGTCTTCAACAACCATATGAAAACATTTTGTCAGACACACAAGTCAATTGCTAAGCTTATCAAGGCACAAGGTGGAGGAGAGCTCGCATTCATTGGGAGATTGGATCGTGATTAGTTTAAAAGCTCAACGAGCCAATCGTCCCTTGGCATCAGTTGCCTAGTTCAAACAACGAGCATTTCTCATGATTTTGCGCAATTTTTTTTATTTTCCTCATTTTTCGTTGGAAGTGTTCGGCCTACAAATAGTCGCAAATTTAATTAAGGGAAGCATAGGAAATTTTTTATTTATCTTGCTTGTTGACAAAGCACGATTGAAAAATTGTTAAAAATACAAATTCATGCATCAAAATTAAAACCAAACTCACTTAAAATGTGGATTGATTTAGTATATAGGTGAGTAAGGGTTGAATCTATAGAGAATTATGAGAAAATATAGATTTCAAAAGAAGACTCAAAGATCTATACACATAATAAAAAATCACTCAAATTGAATCTATATCTAAGAGAGAGAAGAAAAATTGAAGAGCAAAGTAAGAGAGAGAAAATTGCTTGTGAGGAGAGAAAAATGATATAAATTTATTAAATTCACTTAATCTAATCTTAAAAATTAAAATATAACACTAAATGACGATAGATTAGCAAACTTATGATCCATTTAATTTCTGGATCAAGGCTTTTTATTTCTTAATTTCAAAGCAGATGTTTTGGGTTCAAGCAGTGATTTCTCCTTAATTTCTCGACGAAATCTTCACTTCAAGTGCTTCTTGAACACATAAATGACTTTAGAACATGATTAAAGCAGGAGATTCAATGATTATATTGTAAAAAAGGTTCAATCAATCAGAAATCCAAGAATACATGTACTGTCGAAGGAGAGAGAATTTATAACATTTTGAATGAATCATGACAACTTGGTCTTCTTTTTTCATGAGGTTCACAATTACAATCAAACATGAGTCAAATCAATTTCCTTAAATTGCAGTCATTGATCTCCATTGGAGCACTAAGATTTTGCCACATCATTTCGTGAAGAGAGATCGTCATTTAATAACGCCCGTCGGATCTTCATCAAATGATTCAGATCATGTTGCATGTCAAGTTGAGTCCATTGGGCACTTCAAGTCCTAATACTTATAACTCCTCAAATTGATAGTCTAGATTCATGGGGTTTTATAAAGAAAATCATTGTCAAATAGGATTAGGCCATGTATCCCATCTACTCAAGTGATTATTAACGGTGATGATTAAATAGGGAGATCGAATGCTCCTCATCACGTCTCATTGCCTATGCATAAATAAAAAAAGATAGTCACACATTGAAAAGATCAGACGCATTTTTTTCGATTATAAATAAAGTAGTGACATATTTAACTTAATTTGGTCCATTAAGGGCATTTTAGAATAACACTATCCCAATACCACACATGCGTCACGTGGCACCCTTAGGCATTGCAACACGTCACCACGCAAGTGCTCACTCCACATCATCTGCCCTGTCAACCCGTGCTTTGAAATATCTTTTTAAATGATTTTAATTATACTAAATTGAATAAATATCCAAAATAAATTCAAAAAAATTTCACAAAAATGTCTAAAAAATTATAAAATTCATATATTTTATGATACGACTCCTTTTTAATCCAAAATTTTTTGATTAAAAATTAATTAATGTATCATTCTATGAAATTAATTTAAATAATAGCAAGAGAATAAATATTTAGCTAAAAAATACACTAAATTCACTTTAAAAAGTTAAACTAGATATTTTAGACTGTATAAAAAATATTTTTATGTTATTATATTACATTTAAAACTCAAATAAAATTAAGCTACTTTAGTTTAAAAATTCCAACTCATGATTTATGCATGATTAGCATTTAAAATGATGCATTTTGAGATTCTTGATATAAATTACATAACATGATGAAAATACTCTCAAAAGGATGTTACATGCGGAAAAAATATAAATGGTGCCCTAAAATGTGCTAATAATTGTGTAATTACATTGTAATATTGTTGGGATCTGAGGTCAATAAATCTTCTAATATTTTGATCAAAACATCTAATGTAGCAGAATAAATTAAATTGGATATTCAAAACGTTGAGGCACGAAGAGCAAATGATCCTATCATTTAGTTTGCATGAGAAAACCTACTTACACAGTTCTTTTTAAGGAGCTCTTGAAGCTCTTCAAGTGTCTAGCCTTTAACAGTATCCATAGTCTTCTGATGGTTGGATCTCCTCTTCAAAGCTCTTCACAAGAGAGAAAGATAAGAAATGAGAGAATTTCCACGGCTTGCATGAGCACCATGAGCTGTGATCGTTCTCCCCCTATTTATAGACACTCGGTATGTAATTTTTTTCATAAAAACCCTCACAATTATGTACATATCCACCAACATCTATAAACCTTGTGTGTGTGACCCTCAAGGTTCATATATCTCACTATTTAATGCCTTTATAGGCCCAATAACACCTTATTGGTCAACCTTAATTACTTATCAACATTAACAGATAGATTAATTAATCAAGGATCAAATTAACCCAATTGATAGGTTGAGTTGTTAATCCATTGGGTACCAAGCTATATCACATACTCTATGAGATATCTATGAGACATGGAGTATGTAAAAACTCCCTTATGAAATCTTTCCATCATCGGTTACCATATATATATAATCCTTCATCCACACGAGATACAAACATCTTGAAGGACTTCATGTCGTATCCAAGATTTGATGTTTTAGAGATCCCGTGGCTAGAGATTCGTAAGTCATAATCAAAACACAATCATCCATCCACAAGATGTCATTGGTGTCTCAAGTCAAAGGACCAATACAAAATTGTGACATGAATAAACTTGATTGACATTTAGGTATAATACCATTCAGGGATTCACATGGATCAATTCAGTGAAGTCTTTCTCCAAAGAGTACCCAATATCTATCCTTTATGTCTCCACATTGATGGCTACATGATCAGCCATACTCATCAGATGAGTCAGATCAGATAGTATTATTCTTATCAAATAATTTAATGTCCTTCTCAAATATCCTACGGACAAGATTGTTTATAACATATGTTTAAAGACTAGTGATCACTGTATTATGATCTCGTCATAATTCACTTAGTCATTGTGTATGCTCATAGACTTCATTACAAACATTACACAAGAATGATAATAAATAAATAAATTTTAATGAACATAACGAGATACATGGAAATGTAATTGGTTTATGGGCGATATAATATCCATCAAATATTACATGTTATCACTCGTGCAACCGTCGCAAGGAAGGATCTATCCTCCTCCACCTCTCCTAGTTGTCGTCGCCGCTAGGGGGAGTGGAATCCTTGCCTCCATTGAGTTGAAAACCCTTTCTCTAGGTTTATGTTCATCACCCTTGAGATTTCCTTGCACGACTTGTTGCCACTGCTTGCATCACCTAAAATTTTTTCATATAGCCCATCAATGCTGACATTGCCTAGTTGGATTCACAACTAGCTCTATGGAGCACCCACTTGCTGCACCGAGAAATAAAGATCTGCATTGCAGGCCTCAGCACTCATCTATTTGTACATCTTGTCGCATCTCTACGCCTGCCCTCACCCACTGCCCCCATCGACATTCACAGTCCACTCTAACCCTCTTTTTGTGATTTGTGTTATTTCCTCTGGTATCTTTGTCAAATACTCCATTTGAAGTGATCTAATAATTAATATGCTCTAAAATTTTTGATCAAAACATGGAACGCCACAAAATAAATTAAATTAAATCAAGCATTGAAAACACTAATGCACAAAGAACCAATAATACTATAATCTAGTGTAAATTGAAATCCATCGTCATAGTGTTTGTAGAATGAGTTCTCAAAGTTGTTCAAATGTCAAGCCTCGAGTGGTATCCACACAATTGTCGAATGGTTGAATCTCTTTACCAAAAGAGAAAGAGAAGAAAGGAGAGAATTTCCACAAGTTATCTTCTAAATTAGTGACATTGGGTAAGTGAATTTTTTATTAAAATTCGTAAAATTATGTTTATATCCACCAACCTTTATAGACCTTATGTGTGACACCCTCTAGGTCCATATATCTTGCTACCTAAGAACTTTATATACCTTATAAATTTTATTGGTCAAACCTTTTTAATTATCTATATCATCATATAGATTAATTTAACCCAATCAAAGGCTCAAGTTGCTAACTTAATGGGTGCTGAACTACATCAAATGGAGTGTATAAGAACATTGGTATGGAACCTTACCATCATTGGTGAAGTGCACACCCTATAGGGTGTGCACTTCGGTGGAAAGGTATCAAAGGATTAGAGCTGATGCAATCTTCTTGGTGAACTTTCTGTCATCTTGTTAAAGCAATCTATTAGCAAGGTTCTTGAGTGTGAGGGAGCAACTCCTTGCATTCTTGTTTTTGGGACCATCCTTTTTGGGACCAAACTAGTGATGCATTCCCTTTTGTCAGCGTGGATTTATCAAATTTGAACTGGAGAGAGATTATCCCTCATGAACTTGATATATTGGCAAGGAATGGAATTGAGAGGGACCAAGAAATTTTTAATAATTAATAATGGTCGCTAGTTCTGGAGTCAATACCAATTTTCCGTAAGAACTTAAACCTATAACTAACTTTGGTTCAGTGACAGCAATAGTTCAACAAAACCTATAATTTATGTTATGGATCATTTAAATTGAACATAAATTATTTAGGACTTTTGTGATACCACAACATCCACATATATACAAATACATGTTTCTCAAAATAAATAATAAGAGATCATCACATCTTGTTATTGTGTGTAAATGTAAAGTCTTAAACAATTAAACTTCAACAAAAAATATTTAAAAGCTTTAGATTCTCAAGAGAGAAGCCAAAGTTTTGACAAAATCATCATTTCCTGAATCTAATAATCTTACTTTATGTTAATTTTATTAATTTAGGTGACATTCTCATGACCCCAAGACTTCAAGGTCATCAAAGTGGATATAGTATCAGGTACTAAGCTTCCTCTTCTAATCTCTCTACTTGTGGAAAAAAGATGCTTGGACGGAGAGCTCAATGCACAAATTAGGAGGAACTCCTTTGCGAGCATTGAAAGGCACACATATTTTTAAGACCCACACTTTTGCCTCTATCGTAGAGAGTCATCACGTGAGTAATCAATACAAGGTTTTCATTAGTAATCCTCCAATTCATCCTTTGTTGATTTTTCTTGTTGATATTTTATTCTTGATCCATAGATTGCATCATCATTTTTTTTTAATACTTGAGAACTGATGAAGCCATAAGATCATCATTTGACAAAGAACTCAAACGCTTCTATGATATACAATTATTCAAGCAAGTAAAGTATCCATAAGAAACTTATGCTCATAAGAGAAATATGCCTTAACTTGAATCTAGGGTCTAACACTAAAACAATAAGAAATATACGGTTTCTCCTCACCTAGGAATTATATATGCGTGTCTTAGCACCTTTACTTGGTCATTGCTCCTTTTTTCCACATGAAAGCTTGAAAGAGGATGATCTAGTCCAAAATTAGAGAGTCCATGAAGTGTTGATACATTTGATGATGTGATTGATTCTAACTTCAAAAATACCTCAATCACCTTGCTGAAAGCCAATAGTTCATCTACGAATATATTCAGGAGTTCCTTCATCCTCAATTGAAGAGTTTAATTTGTTTGTATTAAGACAATTACTCTCCATTGTCTTCAACACATCCCTAGCAACTTCAATTATGCCATATGTATATTTCCACTTAGAACTAATATTATAAAGAAGAATATTTCTATTTCGCATACTCAACTCTTCACACAAATTTTTTTATAGTGGTGAGTCAATTATTAACTATAATAAGAAAGATTTTTCACTTCAATTAGGGGAATGATTAACTATAATAAGAGGATTTCAAAGTCTACAAAGAATCTTAAAAAATGGTTTTTGACCGTCTACTTCATCATCCTCCTATCTGAACAAGTCTCGTCATTACTAATCTCTTTCAAGCAGCATTGTATAGCTAGGTAGAGATCATGAGTAATGCAAGGTATAAGATTCATGGAATCTTCTTGGTGAATCTTTATCAAATATTTCTAGGGTTTCTATCACTGTTTTGTTGCTGCTTGTATTAACAATGGTAATTGCATAGATCTATACAAAATAATAATCAAAATTCTTAATATTTACACAGAAAAAGTATGCATATATTAATGAGAATTGTCTACCTTGTTTATACTCCGAGCACATGATTCAATACTCCATGGAATTCTCCTAACTCCTCAACAACAAGAACATGTCCATAGAGGATCCATGTGTAATCAGTTCGATGAACTGTGATCCCAAGTATTGTCACACAATTTGAGGTAGTCTAAATGTCCATTGTGAGCAACACTTTCTCACCTGATTGAAATAACTCATGTTTTCACCTTCCCATGAGCAAACCTTCTTGACATACCATATTGTCATTTGTTTCCATTGGGAAGAGTAATATCATATTGAGCACAGTAGGAGCACAATGCTTTAAATCTAGATGCTTGGGGGTTGAAAAGGTTATATTAGTCTTGAATATTAAATCTATGCATGTTCTCTTTGAGCCCTTTTGACTCAATCTTAGCACAAAAACAATATAGAACCAAGACTTGAATCTACAAGCCTTGCTTTATAAAAAAAAAATTAGTGCCTAAATCCACAAAACTAACCTCTTCAACCCGTGAATCTGCAAGGGTTTTACTTCAATCCAAAAGCACTGGAACACTCTCAAACAAGAAGACTGCCAAAAAGTGAGAAAGTAAAGCTCTTAAAAAAGGAATAATTTTCATTGTCTTAAAGGCCACAATGGGGGCCTTATATATGCCACAAAAAGTGAAAGGTCATCTAAAAGATAAAAACTTAAAAATACAACTCAAAAACGTGAAAATATAAGCTTGTCAAACATGCTTGTGTCAGGCACATAATTGACAAAAGGAAAAAGAAGTTTTTGAGCTCTGTCACGCCTTACTAGAGATATTCTATAGATTCTATCAACTCTCAGAAATATTGTGTCCCTAGGTGATCCTTTGTCAACTACGTCAATTTCTAGAGATTCTCCCTTAGCCCAATAATCTATAAATAGGCCTTTGATAAGGCTTTCCAGCCTTATCAAAAATGGGCTCTTAGGCTTCATTCTGGGCAACATCATCTTCTTACATATTTACCTTTCTTGGGGAAAAGTTGATGACGAGATTTGAAGCACTTGATGGCTGAAGCTCCCAATAAGAAGATGACATAGTGTTTCCATAGATTCATTTTACTTCCCATTTTGTCTCTCTTCAATATTACCTCTCTTGGGGAAGGGGGGGTGGTGCTATGCTTGCAATCGCTGCAACAATAATTACCATTAGCATGCTTTGCATCATACATCAATGCAAGAGAGGCTCTCTTACGTTCCAAGGAATTCACAACATTTGACCTTGCAAAAATAAACGTTGCTGCATCATTTGACACAATCTGACAAAAAATTAAATGAAGGATAATGTCAAAACACTTTATGTTATTAAAACATTAAAATAATTGATAAATGATTAACAAATTATGTAAACGAATAAAATATAAGTAACCTCGTTTGGAAGTTATTGATGCTTGATGATGTCATAATCTACATATGACATGAAAAATCTGTAAAAAAAAAATATAATTCATGAAATGTGATGCAAAAATTATGCAGATCACTCATATAATGCATGAACAAACATCATATGCAAATTCATATTCATATGATTTCAGATTTTTAATCAACTTCCTCGAAGTTTAATTAAATCATAAATTTTTCAATCAATATGATTTATGATTTTCAATTCATAACATGCTTTAATAAATCAGACGAATTCCCTAAAATCAGATAACTTTAATCAATATGATTTCTGATTTTTCATAAGAAAGGCTTTAATATCAATGATACACTTTAACAAATTAGATAAATTCCCTCAAATCAGAAAATTTAAATGAATGCGTGGCTACTAAGGGATCTGCATTTCATGAGGAAGAACAGACTGGACGAGGGACTTCATGTTCAAATCTTCTAAGATGCTAAAATTGCAACCAAATGTTAAGAAGTCAAAGGAGTCACCTAGGAATAAGAGTACTGCAAGGAGGGCTTCACTGTCAAGTTCTTCAGGCGTCAAGAGCCTGATTGCTTGAAGCGACGAGACAGGAGAAAGCATCAATGTCATCGAGGGCTTGATTTGCTGACAGAAGCATCGAGAGTATAGGGTTTCACTGAACCTGAAATGCAGAAATATATGAATATGTATATATATACATCTTGAATTATATATAGAGGTATATCCAAATTTGATTAGATATCAATATCTGCTATACGTATGTGCAGAAACACAGAACAATAAATATATATATATAAATCTATGTATATCTATGTATATCTACTTCTAATTAAACATAGAAATCAGCTAAAATAACATATTTATATGCATACATTATATAGGTATAAATAAGATATTTAGAAATCACATATACACCTAAATTAAAATCAGATTATTTGAATAAATGCAGATATTGGATATCTGCATAGATATATAATCCTAACTGCATCTATATCTGCAAAATATATGCAGAAATCAAGAAATCTCCTTGACTATAAGCAAAGAATGGAACTAACTCCTAACCTAAGATTCATTTAGAATTTCAACTGAAATTTAACCTAAAATTAAACCTTGAATGCACCTAACTTCAAGCAGAGATCAGTTTATATTCTAACCTAATATCCTTCTGCAATCACAGAAATAAAACTGTTATCAACCTAGAATATTTATATGATAAAAAATAAAGTGATTTAAAAACTCACCTAAGATGTAAAAACGACTCACCCGGCTCAAATCAGAAAGAATACTCATGAAAAATCACTGATTCATATGGCTCAAAACAAAATCACACGAATCTGCCCCAATTTCTCCCTTTAATCCTTCTCAAAATTGATTTCCCCTGTTCTTAAGCTTGGAGAGTTAATAACAGCAAGCATTTTCTCCTTTTTTAAGTTTGAACTGGGACAATTTCTTTTTCTCTCTGCTTTAGCTTCAGGCTTGAAGAGTCTACGGCTTCAGGCTGAATCATGCATTCGTGCAAATCACAATTTAAGATTTTAGGATTTCAGGAGGCTTTTGGGTCCCAAACTAATATAATGTTAATAGTTATATAGGTCTTTACTCTTATAATATTAACTAAGTAATTCAATATATCTATATATATCTATATATTTCTATTTATTACAAACTTAGGAAAGTTAAGTGGCTCAGGTCTGCACACAGGTGCGTGGGATACTTGCGTGAGGTGCTTTGGCAAGGTGAGGGCTCCATGCGAATTGTTTTGGCAGCACAAGGCAATTTGTTGAGGTTTTTGGTTTGAGCAGAGGAATGGAGCAACGAGTTCAGCCAGCAGAGGCCATGAGGGGCCAGGAGTGCAAAGAGGAGGAGATTGGGGACATGAAGGGAACAAAGTGAGAAATTAGGGGAGACAAAGTGGGATACAAAAATGGGGAATGGAGAAGAGGAGATTGGCTGAGAGGACTACCCGATGGTCAGCCAGCCGGCTGGGAACACAGTGGCAAGCACTTCAGGGGCGCAAACACCGAGCTTACAACAATTTCAATAGCAGAGGGAGGCCTCCTTGGTATGACAACAGAATGGTAGTCAAGAGGGAGGAGCACAGACCGGTGGAGGAACTGGCAGGGGTTGTTTTCAATCATCCAGAGGAGACGCGGGTCAGAAAAAGTCACGCCATAAGCTGAGTAGGCACCACCGAAGAGGCGATCCTGAGCCAAGGTGCAATGTCCATTGACAAGCAATCATTGTGGTGCCGTATAGTTGGGGTGAGGAAGAAGGCTGGGAGGTGGGGTAAAGGCAAGCAGGGGGACCGACAAAAAGAAACAAGGAGTCAAGAGAGAAACGAGAGGGATATGTTTCCAGTGCCTAGCACAAGTTCACTACATGAAGGAATGCCAAGATCCCTTGATATGTAGATGATTTTTTTGAAAAGAGGGAGGGAAACACCCAACATGGTGTCCCCTTTTCATTGAGATAATGAAAATACAGCACAATGCCAGAGTCAGGGGAGTACAGTCGAGGGGCCTACGCCACCTCGGAATCAGGAATTAGAAAAACCCCTCGAGGCATAGATAATGGCATCGCCAGATGGGGTGGTACCCCTGAAAATGACCTCGTTCCTGTAGGTCCAGATTGCCCACAACACGACGAAACTGCATCTCCAGTCGGCCTCCCTCCTGAAAAAATTGCCCGACAAAGATGTCCAAAATGTCTCAGCCGATATGACATCTAGACGTGCCACGGTGACGACTGCCATGCCTCTTGTGCTAAGGAGCATTGGAAGAAGAGGTGGTCACAATCCTCCACGCCCCGATTGCATAGGGGACAGCACACTGGGCTATCTGGATACAAAGATAGACGGAAAGCCCTGTGTCATGAGACACCTCCGAAGAAGAAGCCACGTGAAGAGACGAATCTTCAATGGGAGGCGTCGCTTCCAAATCAACCGGCAGCGCCGAAGGGTCTGGGCATCTTCATATGTCGACTGCCCACGCAAGGATTCGTACACCGCCTTGGCCGAGAAAAGCGCCTGGCGCCATATCTATACATCCCTTCCCTCCATTGTAGGTCGTATGTCAATGAACCGAGACTGCAAATTCAAGAGATCATCCACCCGCTGATCCGAGAGAGCCACGGGCAGGGTAGGCGTCCAGGCTCCCATCCATGCCGATTGAACAATTGCGAATGGGTCCGTGGCAAGGACGTGAAGTCTGGGGATCCCATCAGCTAGAAGTCCGTGATCTGACTAGTTGTCTTCCCAGAATCTGAAAGCGGCCCCATTTCCTAGCTGAGGTCGGAAGAATTGCTGCACTAGCGGAAATATCCTCCAAAGGCCAGCCATAAAGGGGGAATCATCTTGCTGTGGTGTCGCCCATAGACTTCAATCAAGAGTGGGGCCATACATTTCATGGAGGAATTGAGATAGTGAATCATTAGCAGGCTTCATAACCCGGGCGATCCACTTGCATAGCAGAGCTAAGTTGTTATGGTGCAGGTGACGTATGCCAACACCACCGTCGGAAAGAGGTCGGCAAACCGAACCCCAGGCGACTAGGGTGCCCCCTCACCTCATATCTGTCCCGCGCCAATAGAACCGCCGCATAATACCCTCGAGACGCTGCCGCAGCCCTGCCGGCATCTAAAATACCGACATGAGATACATCAGGAGAGCAGAGAGGACTGTCTTCACCAAAATTAGACAACCGCCCCGAGAGAACAGTCTCCCCCGCCAACCGCTCAGCTGTGACTCTACCTTTTCCATCATCGGCTGCCAATCTTGTGTCCGAAGGCGACGATCGGTTAACGGCAAGCCCAAATACCAGAGGAGAAGTGTCCCGATCGGTGACACTAGTATCTCGGCACAACACGATAACTCTTCGGTTGAGAGACCAAAGCCGACGACCATAGATTTGGCTCGATTCAGCTGAAGACCAGAGAAATCAGTGAAGACATCCATCATTATAGATAGCGTACGTGCCGCGATCTCCAAACCCTGAATAAAAAACGCGGTGTCATCAGCATAATGCAGTAGAGGTATGCCCTCAGGGATGCTTGTCGTCTGAAATCCCGATACTTGACCCCTCGAGCACAGCCGCGTCGTGCAGAGAGCCAATGTGTCCACAGCCAGGATGAATAACAGAGGGGCGAGCGGACATCCCTACCGAATCCCACGTTGTGGCTAGAACCATCCTCCTTGGGGCCGACCATTCACCAAGACAGAGCAGGATGATGTAGTCACACAAAGCTTCATCCATCTCACCCAATTCTTCGGAAAGCCCCGACGCCTGAGTACATACCATAAATAACGCCAGTCAATGGAATCATAAGCCTTCGCAAAGTTCACCTTCCACAAGAAGCCTGCGGTACCCGATTGCCGCCAAGCCGCCACTATCTCTTTAGCCATGACTATGCTATCTATCATCTGTCGCCCCGAAATAAATGCAGACTGCAATGGGCTGGTCAAGCTGTCCAGTACTTTCCGGAGACAATTAGCCAGCACCTTGGCAATGATTAGGTAGATGAAGTTGGACAGCGCAATCGAACGGAAATCGCCGATCAATTCTGCTCCAGGGACCTTCGGAAGGAGGACAATGTATACCTTATTTAGACGTTCCATCTGGCATTGGCCCTCATAGAGGTCGCCCATCAGCTGCATCAACTCAAGAGCAATCGTATCTCAGCAATTCTTATAGAAGAAGATTGGGATTCTGTCCGGGCCCAGCGCCCCCTCACTGTTCATTCCCCAAACGGCGGCTTTGACCTCTTTGATAAAAAAAGGGCTGGAGAGTTGTCTTTTGTGTGGAAGTTAATGACGAGACCGTTGTAGGTGTCCATTTCCAACGGTTGGGCGGTCCGCGACGATAGAAATCTCGAAAGTGGGCAGGCCCCAAGAATGCTTGGTCCACAATCACCTGATCCCCAATCCGAAGTCGTCGTATGAAATTCTGTCGTCGACGTCCACATGCCACTTGGTGAAAGAATAGGGTGTTGGCGTCTCGAGCAGCTAGCCAAAGCAGGCGAGATCGCTGTCTCCAATCTATCTCTTGTCGAAGGTCTAGTTTCGGCCACCACGTCATGATGGGATCGGCGTTCTACCAACTCCTTCGACTCGAGAGGGCGGGAGCCCTCTAGTATATCTAGGGACTGAATACGGCTCAGGGCTTCATCTCGGCGCCGTGTGTGGTCCATGCGAATTTGTCGTTGAGTCTTGAAAACGTGGTGGCGGAGCTTCAAAATCTTATTGGCTAGACATGCTGAGGTAGAGCCGGGAATATTGAGGGACCTCCACCATCCTTCAATGTTCTCTTTGAATCCGTCTTGTCTGAATCAAGAGCGGTCCATTTTAAAATATGTCGGCCAAGTCGCCACCATTTGTGACGCCCATAGTAGAGGCGTATGATCAGATAAGGGCCGGGGCAGTGATGTCACCTCAGCCAGGGCGTAGATGTCACAGAGCTCTGGAGAATAGAGAATCGATCGATCATGGACTGCGATGCAGGGTCGTGCCATGTGAAGCGCTGGTCTGCTGGCCCCATTTCTCCCAGCCCAAGGTGAGCGAGAGTCTCCCGAAAGAGGGCCGATCTAGGGTCCTGTCCCCCCATGTCGTTCGGTCTATCCTCGGTTGTCAATGTCACATTAAAATCCCCACCGACAAGCAAAGCCGTGTTTAGGAAGGTCCCGCAAAGCTGAGTGAGGTCTTCTCATAATTCACCTATATTTGAAACATTGGTGGGTCCATACGCCGATGCAACGATTAGGTTATGACCGTCCGCCCGGTGGATAAGTCGTGCAGCGACAACATGTTTCCCTCTCCATGTTTCTTCCCGATCAAACAGTGATGTTTTCCAGGCCAATAAGATGCCGCCCGAGCGTCCCGAAGCATCAATGCTCACATGAGTTTCGCTGCCTCCCCATCCAAGATCAAACCAAGTGCGTTGTTCCATGTTGACCAGCATAGTTTCTTGTAAACATATAATATCCGCCCCCCATTCCCTGAGATACTGACCCACGACCCCTTGGCGGCGGGTTGCGGAGGCTACACACGTTCCATGTTATGCACCTCATGGGGGGTGGGTGTAACTCCTCTCTCTATTGACGCTTCCATGGTCTGCAGCAATTCCTAGAGCGTAATATCACTGCTCCCAGGGGGTCCCAGCCTGGTAAGAGAGTCCGACTGAGTGTGACCACGGACTGTCACCTGCTGATTCTCCTCATGTCTCGTGAGACAACCCTCTGCATTCTCGGGAGAAGCTGGTACCGATTGGTATCGCCGGCGGGCGCGGTACACAGAGAGTGAATCCTGGGGGCTGCCGATCCTTGCCGCCGATGAAGCGTCTTGTACCTTTGGAGATGATGTCTCCCCCAAGGTTGAGTCATGGGGAAGCGCCTAGTCCAGCTGCTGTGTTACCAGACCATCGTGTGTTTGTGTTACTAGGGATCTCGACGCCGACAATTTGTCCTTCCCTTTGCTGGGGATGACGAGCTGGATGCGGAATGTGAACAGATAGGTTGAGGGGAGGGAGACGACATGATGGCCATCTGTACGTCCACCCCCCTTCCTCCGCTCATTGCCAAAGAGAGTCTGTCGGGGATGATGCAGTCGTTTGCCAGCTCCACTTCCAACCCCGTGCAATTTGGATCCCCAGCCAGGATGCCGTCGCACACGATTTCATGGAGGACACCTATTGGTTGTATGAGCTGCTGCAGGTGACCCCTCGTGCGGAATCCAAACAGTACCCCACGAGCCTCCAATCTTCTTATTATCTTGTGGGGAATAACGACACCATTTGTGGGTCGTGGCCGGCGCCAGGTAATGTCCCCGCCCCCAGGAATCTGCTGGGTTTTGCTGTAGATTCGATGCCAGTCCTCTTTCGATACTCCTCGTAAGAAGAATTCGCTGGAGTCGAGACGGTGGCAGTCTGGGTTTGATAAGTTTGGGCACAATGTCTAATCCACCCATGACGTGGGCCCACTGAGGGTCTACCTTTTATGGTTCCCCAACCAGACAGGCGAGCAGACTGGGCGGCTATGCATGTGTATACGGCTGCAGAGGACAGGAGGCTTGGCGATGTCCTCCTTGCAAGCATAGGAGACACTTGATGGAGTCCCAGCAGTCCCGCGCGAGATGATCCCGGGCCAGACACCGAGAGCATCGGCCATCCTTCTGGGGTTCCACCGGTCGTCTCGATGTGAGGACGTCGACGGGTCATCCATTCGTCCGGTACTATTATGTTCTTGTCCGTCTGTCTCTGGGCGACCGCCTGTGCATATGTCATAGAGCGGCGTGGCGTACTGGAGGGAGCATTGAGGACTTGTTTGTCGGCAGCCGAGGGTGGATGCTCGGCGGATACTACATCAACAACAGCTTGAACAGACTTTGGGGAGCCAGGGCGATAATCGCTAGCCCTCCAAATCTTCTTCTCCGGCCTCGGCGTAGGTGCTCTGTCCTCACGCAACAGGTTCGGGGTGATACGCGGATGGGGAAGTTGAATTCTCGCACGAGGAGCCCTATCCCGTGGAAGGGTCCCTCCAGGCCGGACAGGATTGGGCCAGGGAGGCGGGGGGGGGGGGCCCAGCCACAGTTGTGGCACCCAATGGCTAAAGAGAGGGGGGACGGGAGGGTTCGCAGACGAGGATGCCGCGAAACCGGCACCCGCAGCCGCGGAATGAAATTCGGTCGCGGGTTTCCACCATCCGTGATTCTGGATGGGTCAGAGGCGCGGGGATGATAGCGGCTAGTCGGAGGGTTTCGACTATCCCTAAGGCGGCTCTCTGCCGGCGGTGACCTCCACTGGCGAGGGTTTTTCTCCGCTCTCTCCGAAAACCTTCTCATTGGAAAAGCTCCGTACACTTTAAAGTTAGATGAAATGATATGTAGATGGTACAGAGAAAAGGGCCACCGGCAATTCATGTCCCCATGGGTGAGAAGCAGGAGAAGAAGATGCAGGCCTCCTCGAAGGCAGTAAAAAGGATGGGGGGGGGAGCTCTAAGGCTTGAGGAAGATCCAGGAAGTCGAGGGCAAGGCAACCGGATGAATCCTTGAAGGGTGCCTGGTGGGACAAGTAGAGGGAGTTTCTTCAACACTAGAGAAGGTTTGGGATGGACTTTGGACACAACGCCTAGTTTTGAGTCAAGCTAAGCAGTGGAGACTAGACACTGGTGCATACTTTATGCAAGGGGCAACCATGAAGGCGGTATCGCAGTCTGCAGATGGAATCAGAAGGTCAGAGGGCGGGGGACAATCCAATGGTGTTAAGTCCTCCATACGCGGGACTTCGGAAAATGTGTCAAAACCATTCATCTTGGAAGCTCGAGGAGTTCTGATAGGTAAGTGGTCCCCGAAGGCATTAGAGGCAATGCTAAATTCGATCAGCTGGCTTCAAAGCATCATCATGATGGGGTTAGCGTCCAGCAACCCCAGTGTTGTGTTGGAGGTGGATATGCCTGAAGACCTCCGCCACCAACCATAATCTGCCATCCTAAACCAGCAGGCAATTTCATAGTGTGCCTATCACATTCATCTTAATTCTTGATAATCACAACAAACCTACCTTTGGATCTTACAGCTTCTGATGTCTTTTTCAAGAAGCATTTATCATCATTGACTTTTTTATTAGGTCTCTAAAAGATCACATCCATAGTGCAGTCACTAAACAGTGCTTGAGCCATCATCTTAGCTGACAATATGGATTGGGGCATCTGAAAGTTTCATTTCACAGCAAAGCTGAAACTTCCCCAGTTTGATGCACTGTGCTACCAAGTAATCACAAGCACTAGGCAAAAAGGGCTTATGCCAAAAATTCTCCTTTTTTTAACATTAAAGGAAGATTGCCTGAGATCGGTGATCGACCAGTAAAAGTACCCTCTTATTCTCACTCAAGAGGTCACCCATCCCTGGGCTGCCTGATCAACTAGTAAAAGTATGCATCCCTAGGCTGAGCACCTTGGAGTTCTTCTCACCCAGGCGTCCCTCGTCCCAGGAAGTCACCCACCCATGGGATGCCCAAGCCTGAGCAGGCTTACCTCCATAGTTCTTCCCTACCCTGGTGCCCCTCTTCCCAAGAGATCACCCAACCCTGCAATTCCCAAGCCTGATCATGCTTAACTCTGGAGTTCCTCTTCACCCCAATGTCTCTCAAGTACTTAAGAGGGACAATTCTCCTTTGTTCCACAATCAGAATATGTGGTAATCGCTCCCCTTGGGACTAAGGATGTTAGTCCTGTAAACTTAGCAGCAGATTTGCATTTGATTCAAGTATGATGCTTCGCGACCGCGACCACAATCACGACCGCGACTGCGAACGATGGGGGCCAAGCTTCGCAATGGGGGCCACGCTTCGCGATTGCGTCCGCGACGGGGTCAGCGGCTGCGATCGAGAAATTTTCCGCGGTCGCGACTGCGGATACTCCAAAAACTTCCAAAATTTGTGTCCGGTCGACCAGACACTTGATCATTCCCGGCCTGGCTGCGGTGAGCAGCCGATTCTCGTACGCCTCCAGAACCGTGCATCTCTCTCGTCTGACTCTTCGCGGAAGAAATGGGTGAAACCGTGATTACGGATGCGCTTATGGAGGAAAGACAAGATTTCGGAGGGAGACGAAGGAAAGGGTAGACCTACCTCTGGAATTGATTCGGTAGGATATTTCAGGAGGGTGGGAATAGCTATCCAAAGTTTTTCAAGGGGTCTCCGCGAACACGAAAGGGAACGCGCAGAGAAAGGAAGAGCGATTTCTCGCCACACTGAGAAACGGAGTACCCATTCCAGTCCTCGCGACGATGTCGTTACCTACTGCTCCCCTCCCTCTCCCATCAGACGCCGAAGAAGCACCGTTCCATCCATGGCATCGGCGAGTCCTCCAAATCCCAGGCACTGCCTTTCAGCACACAAGAATATATCCAGAGGAACTTCCACGATGGGGCTGATTCCTTGCATGCGAGGACAAAGACTGATGATCCCGATAAATTCTCCAGGACAAAATACGGGGGTGACGATCCCATCAAGAAGACTCGGCAGGAGTACACTACTACCAAGTGTCGATAGAGCTGGACGGAGCAGGAGCATGAAAAATTCCTCGAGGCTCTTCAGCGTTACGATCAGAATTGGCAGAAAATCGACCGCAAGACCCCCAGAAAATCGCCTTCGACCACCGATCCCGAGCGACGATTGTCGCCACTGTGGGAGGGGTGGTCGCCCCGCCCCCCCCGTGATATGCCCTCAGGTGAATGGAGTACATGCTAGATATCAGCCAGCGGGTGGTCTTGCGAGAAAACTACCGGTGTCCAGCCGGCAGACAATGACCTTGTAGGAGGGCCCAGCGACCCGCCTACCTCTTATGGCGGGCCCATCAGACTTTCCTGCCAAGCTGACCACCACCAAGTGGTGCCTTCTTGGAGGGCCCTCCATCAGCGACCGTCGGATCGTCCATCCCCCTCGGTACGAGGCCCATCGAAGAAGGCAGCAACGAGCCAAAGAAGCCATCACCAAGCCAGCCGCCATCATACTCAAGTCCCCCGGGGGGGGGGGTGGACGTCGCGACTGATTTGGACACCAAGATGGAGTCGACCGCCATCAGTTGAACCGCCCCGGTCAGTGCAGCCAACCGACTGGTACGTTCCTATGCTGAGGTTGCAGCACGGGTACCAGAGGGAGATCACTCCAGCGCATTTGTCAAGGGCGCTCGGCAAGCAGCACTAAGACGACGCTGCGCCTCATCGCCGGCGTAAGACGGGCCGGGGGGAGAGGTGTTTTCGATGCCTGGAAAAGGACCACCAGGTGAAAGAATGTCAGGAGTCGCTAAAGTGTTTAGAGTGCGGACAATCGGGCCCCTGTCGGGCATCATGTCGCTGCCGGACGTCATCCCAGCCAAAGACCGCAGCTACACGCCACACCGCCAATGGTCTTTTCGCTTGCCTTGTGGGGGAGGTACGAGGGTGCGCCCCAACATGGGATCACATCCTCTCAGGATTGCATGATCTTCTACCGGAACCGGGGATCCCCGACTGTCACCATTTAGCCTCGGGGGACATTTTCATCTGAAATTTGTCCCAGTCCGCTTAGAGATCTCTCAGGGGCTGGATGCAGCGCCTTCTGGACGGCAGAAATATCTGCTGGCGTCGGCCCCGCCCAACAAATGGGGCTTTTTCCTGCTCGCCTGAAGGCCTCCGTCTAGAACTCTGGGGCGTCCCTTTCAGTCTCCGAACATAGCGGTCACTTGAAGCATCTCTTTGTCCAACAAATAGCGTGCAATGGGATCCAGGCAGAAGATCCCAACATCATGTGCGTGGACATTCAAATTCAAGCCGGTGTGCAAGTTCCGTGCCAACTCCAATTGGCTTCGGGTGACGCCGCCCTCATCCTCATAGCAGAGCTACCCCTCCCGCGGCCGACACCTTGGTGCTGTCCACATATCGCCTCGAGCTCCGCCTCTCAACTGGAGGCAATCGAGCTGGTGACAGAGCGGTCTTCCCCACTTGACGTGGCTGTAACCGAGTCCCCAGACACGACCTCTTATGAAGCACAGTGCGCGCTCGGCTCCGTTTCTTCATCTGATCGGCAACTGGACCTCGTTCCAGCTCTGGTCCTTTCCTCCCAGCCGCTCCTCCGCCATCCTGGAGGCGCTGGCAGACCTTGCCATACTCGCGGCCCCCGCCACGTTGGATCAGCTGATTCTTTCGGGAGCATCTATCACCTTGGACACGCCAGCCTCATCAGCCCACTTTGTTTCTCCGCCAGCCTCGGCCACAAATCGGGTGTCGGAGACCTCTTCTGGACCATCCCCGGCCACGTCCGACATGACGGCCACCTACACCGAGTCTGCCCACCTGGCCCTGCCCCTCTCTATATCCAAATATTTTGGGATCTTCATGCGACGGATGGGTCGTCATTTCCCGCGTCGATTTTGCTCAGTCCCAACCCTTAAAGCGTCCGTGGTCAGGAAGAGATGCAGCGCAGCCAAGGCCGGCCCAAGTACGCCGCTAGAATCAGAGGTGACCACCCGCCTCGCTGCTAATTTATGTGCGGAGGTGTCTATCGCTTCCCTAGCAGAGATCGTCTCGAATATGGGCGCTACACGGGAGGCGATCGTTGGAGTTGACATGGCACCCAAATGAAATACAACTCCTGGAATGTTCGTGGTCTCCGCGACGACAGATGGAAAGGTACCGTGGGACACTACCTACGAGAGTGGGGGGGGGGACATAATATGCCTACAGGAGACAATGACCTGTCAGACAGATCAGCGATTTTGGACAGTCCTCGGGTGGGGGACACCGGGGGTAGCCACCGGTATCGACGCCTCTGGCTGATCGGGGGGGCTGCTTCTGGCATGGGAGGATTTCTTTGAGGTGATCGCTACATGGCAGGGGCATCACATCGCGGCGGCCAGACTAGCCTCTCGTGCGGATGGCTATCAGCTGGTAGCCGCCTCAGCCTATAGCCCCACCGCAGTTCAGAAACGAGAGGAGCTCCACGAGGACCTCAGCCAACTGTGCACAATCTTCTCTAGGATCCCGCTCATTTTCGGCGGCGACTTCAACGTTACCCTCGCTCTTAAAGATCGCCCAAATGGGTTGAAAGTGTGTGACCTTGGATCGGCGCAGCTCCGGAACGTATTAGCTCGTTTCGGCCTAAGGAGATGGGTGCCAGTGGACCGACATTTTATATGGAGGGGCCCCACCTCCCAATCGCGCCTCGACCGGTACCTGTGTTTGATCGAAATGCTAGAGCGTTTTCCATTGGTCATGGTAACTTCACTCCCGTGCCCCTTATCCGATCACACCCCTCTTCTGTGGTCTTCACAGGTCGGGATGGAGAAGCCCCCCTATTTCAAACTCGACCGTTCGTGGCTCCGCGACATTGCTGTCAAGGCAAGCATCGAGGAGTTGTGGGGAGGCCAGATTGTTTTCCGCCTGGCTTCGGAGCGGCTGCCCCAGAAGCTGATGAACCTCTGCCTACATCTACTTGCTCAGAGACGTCAGATCCGGGCTGACCAGACGAAAGCGCGCGACGCTAGCCTTGCTCGAATTCATGCTCTTGACGTCATGGAGGACTCCAGGCCACTGACGACTTTTGAAGCATGTGAGCAGAAGAAGTGCCGTGAAGATGAGGCGAAGGTGTACATCAAGTTTGAAATGGATTGGCGGCAGCGATCCCAACAGTTGTGGTTGGCAGCAAGTGATGCCAACACAAGTTTCTGTCATCAAGCGGCGAATGGTCGACGACGGTCCAACCGCATTGGTGGGATCCGATTGGGCGATTTGGTAGTTAACGGCCAAGCAGTAGTTGGGCAAGCATTAGTAGATCACTTCTAGTCCCATTTTTCGGCAGGGATCCCCCAACTCATGGCGATGGACAGGCACAGGGGCATCCACGCTCTCTCCAACACAACAGCAACAGCTTACGGGCCCTTTCCTCCTGGATGAAGTGAGGGAAGCGATCTGTGGTTAGTGCAGAAGGAGCTCCGGGGCATGATAGGATCCCAGTTTTCTTCTACAAAGACTGTTGGGCCCGGGTGGGGCCGGACGTCATGGTGCTTATGGAGGAGTTTCACACTAGTACTTGTCGGATGGGTTGTACCAATCGGGCTTACATTACGTTGTTGCCCAAGACATCTAGAGCTGAGCGGGTGGGCAACTTCCGTCCCATCACCTTATCCAATAGTATTTATTTGATCATCACCAAGGTGCTCACCAACTGCCTCAGAGGGCTCCTGGGAACCCTCATCAGCCCCCTTCAGTCTGCTTTCGTCCCGGGGAGGTAGATGTCGAATAGTGTTGTTGTCGTTGCAGAGGAGATAATCGCTAATTGGAGAACGTCGGGCACCGCGCGATTCGTATGGAAGGTGGACTTAGCCAAAGCATATGATTCCTTCGATTGGCATTTCCTTTGGAATGTCCTCAAGCGCCATGGTTTTGCCGGAGGCCTGGATCAATTGAATGAAGCAATGTGTATGTACCACAACGTTCGCGGTACTGGTCAACGGCAGGCCCCAAGGGGGGTGGATTCACCTGCTCGCGCCCCTCTTATTCATCTTTGGCGGCCAATACGATGGCCATTTGCACGGAACAGCTATGTATTCGTGGCTATCTTGCAGGATTTCAGACCATGGGCCGACCGGGGGGCATCCCGTTGTTACAGAACCCAGACGACACCACGTTCTTCTTGCTTGGATCGACAGTTACAGCGCACCTCGTGTCCACCATGCTGGACATATTCTCGAACTTCTCAGGCCTGCAACTAAATAGGGGGAAGTCCTCGATTGTCGGCATCGGTTTGTCCTCGAAGGAATTAGATCGGGTCTCTGTAGTGCTGGCCACACCTGTTGCCTAGCTTCCCCTCCGTTACCTCGGGCTTCCTCTAGCGGAGGGAAGACTCCGCGCTCGCGACTAGCAGTCGGTAATGACAAAGATTGAGGCTTGCCTTGGGGGCTGGCAGGCTCGGCTTCTCTCCCGTGGTGGTTGTTTGGTGCTCTTGCAATCCCTAATGGCGGCCATCCCCATATATTTTATGGCCATATTCCGGATGCCAAAAGGGGCGCGGCGCCAGATAGAGAGCATTATGCGACGTTTCTCCTGGCAGAGGACACGACCATCGGAGACCAGGGGGTGGTCCTAGTGGCATGGAGGACAATCTGCCGCCCAAAATCTCTTAGCAGACTCGGGATCCGACATCTCAGACACTAATACAGCTCTTCTATCCAAATGGGTGAGCCGTATCATGCAGCAGTCTAGGGATCTAGCGGTGGCAATCTTACGGGAAAGCTATGGTGCGTCAATCGATTGGGCTTTGTGGTCGACCCCTCGTCGAGGGGATTCGGCGTTCATGCAGAGGTTGAGGCCAGTTTTCACCTGCATGCAGTCGTATGCGGACTACTTGTTCCTCGTCATTAAATCAATGACAACATGGGGCACCATTTATGGTGCCTCTTATGCGTTCTTTCAAAAAAAGAGCAGCAGATTTGCACAGAGAGAAGAGAAAAGAGTACTCAGAAAAAACACTTATTTTTCCACACACATGCTGCCTTTTTATACAAAAAATTTAACAGCTAGTTAAAAAACTAGCCATTATAACAGTTAGTTTTTCTAGCCATAGTAACGGCTAGTTTTTCTAGTCGTTACTCGATCCATTAAGATCGGTAACTAATGGGCCTAAATATACCATTAATATGGTATTATTTTGACCTACCTATGTTAGATTTAATTTCAACCCTATGCTATTACATTTACATCAAAGGAAGGACAACTGGCCCATTAACAGATAACAAGTCTTAGGAGCTAAATGTCTTAAGAAGCTCAAGACATTGAGGTCAAGAATGAGGCATGAGAATTGCCCTATCTTGAGGGCAGAAATTCATTAAAAAGACACCGGATTCGGATGGAGTTTGGATGCGATGAACAAGAAAGAAAACAAAGGAATAAAATACTCATTTCTTGATCTACATCTACATTGTATATACTACATTATATATATATATGCACATCTAATGTCGTTGACCTAGAAAAACTACAACAAAATCAGGGGAGGAAGGCCCAAAATTCATACTTACAAAGCAAGGGACATGGCAGCCGAAGAAACTTAAGAACCTCTCCTCTTCTTCGACTTATCTGTATGAGCAGATCGTCTATTGCCAGCGGCCTCGAACCATGTTGAAGACCGAGTTCTCTTGATGGGATCTAAAAATAGTCGATGACTGCGCACATACCCAGCAAACAAAACAAAAAAATATCAATGGAATTCTTTTATGTCAAGAGAGTGAGAGATATTACAGAAAACATAAAACATAAAACAATGAAGAGGTTTTTTTTAGAACCACTAAGAGGTTTTAGTAAAACATAAATTAGTAATGACTTAAGAAAAACTGTGCTATAAGATTTTGGAGCCAACCTCTCATAGTCAAGCCTCTGAACAACTATCCCACTCAGCACTAGTTCAGCACTGAAGACTGGCACTCCTGAGAACACATCTCCATAAAAAGAACATTCACTGGCAGATGAGATGATAATTGAGAGAGATTTCACTCTTACCTGCTTCCAAGAGAGGCATGCAAACTGCAAGATCTTCCTCGCAGGAAACAACCAGAAGATTCTCAGGCATACCACTATTGATTCCACATCTCCCAACTCTCTCTACCGGCTGCATTACATTTGTGAACTCACATGAAGATTTAAACACAAGCACTAACATTGGAATTTCAATTAAATCACATCATGATTCCTCATACACACAATTGAAACACTGTACCTGAATTATCTATACATGAAGAACTGGATCAGAAAGCAAAAATTACTCCAGGCTAGGACAAACGATGTCCTTATTAAAGATCACAAGTGAAGAGCGTCATATGGCTCAAATTTTTCTAGATTTTACAGCTCAAATTTCTTAACTCGCATTAAGATTTGAAATTTAATGGAATCACATCATTACTGCTCATGCACACCACTGAAACACTGTACCCAAATTATTAATACATGAAGAATGGCCTATCCCTGAAGAAAGGCAAGTTGACAAGGTCAGAATGGCAACCAGTCATTGAGAAAGTGGAAAAGAGATTGGGGGGTGGCAAGCAAAGCATTATTCAAGGGGTGGGCGATTGGTATTGCTCCGTTCAGTACTTATAGTAATCCCCATTTTTTACTTATATGTTTTCAAACTACCCATTGGAGTCGGGAAGAGACTAGAAGGCTTGATAAGACGATTCTTGTGGAAAGGATCTGGGTCAAGACACAGTCGGGGACAAGCAATGGTCTCATGGGACATGGTGTGCAGACCCACTAAGGAAGGGGGCTTGGGGATCCTCGACATTCATAACATGAGTACGACGCTTCTAACAAAATGGGTGGCTAGGCTTATGAGCTCCCGGGAAGACCTGGTCACTCAAATTTTGAAGGAGAGTTATGGCAGGGATTTGAATTGGGAGAAATATGCAGCACCAATCTATGGGGCATCATCTTTTTGCCATGGTTTGAGACACATTTTTCGACGGGTGCGCGCCTTCTTTGCTGCTTAGCAAGGAGACGAGTCATTGTTCCAGTATTGGACTGATAATTGATCGACCTGAGGGATTTTAAGCGAGGAATTTCCTTGATTATTCGAAGTGTCTACAAACCCGAGGGCCAAGGTGGAGGAGTGTTAGGACGACACTTGGAATTCGACATTAGCTGGAGCTTTGTCAAATCAGAGGGCTGGGGAGTTTATGATCATGCAACAATCAGTAGTACATAAGAAGCCACATCGCGGGGCTCACGATGGATTGGAATGGATTAGAGCTCAATTCTCACTTAGAGGGGCGTACAAGAGGCTATGTGAGAGGCAATATGAGGAGAGTCGACCGATCATAAGGAGATAGAGGGTTCCAATCAAGATGAGGTTTTTTGGATGGCTTCTTCTCCGAAGAAGACTTATGACAAGATTAGTCTATAAGCAATCGTACCCAGAGATCCCAACAAGTTGTGCTCAATGCTCGAGTGGAGAGGAAGACTGTGCTTTTTTTTTTCGAATGCCCTTTTGCCAGGATGCTATGGAACTAACACACCACTCCGAGGGTAGACACAACCTCAAAGACATCCTTCTGGGACTCAATTCAGAAGATTGGCAGCAAGAGGAGGGAGGAGAGGGTTTGCATATTTGCGGTGCTTTGGGCAATATGGCTGCATCGGAATGACAAGCTATTCAATGGGAGGGCAGCCTCCACTGAGGGTATCGCTTATATAGTGGAGGGTTTTGTGCTAGCCTGGCCCTCTAGACTAGGAGAAAGAGGGGGACCAATGTAATATGTTATCTATTCTTGTGAGTCGGTCACCGATTCTTTCGGGTGATCGTTCCTTGTATTTTTAAAAATAAAAATAAAAAAATACATGAAGAATGAAATTGGAAAGTGAAAATTAGTCCAGGGTTGGAAAGATGACATCCTAATAAAAGTTTACTAGAAAGAGCATCATTTGCAGAAATGGCTCAGATTTTTCTAGATTTGACTGCTCAAATTTGTGTATTCACTTAACAGATTTGAAATTTACTAAGTCCCATCCTTACTGCTCAAGCACACCATTGAAAAAACGTACACAACTTATCAATATATGACAAATGGCATGAGAAAGGAAGATTTACTTTAGATGTGGACAGATGATGCCTGGGTTAAAGTTCACAGGTCAATAGCATCATATGGGATATGACTCAAATTTTTGTAGATTTCATTACTCAAATTTTTAAAAATTGATCAAAAGGAACTGGTGACAGAAAACAAAGAACCTGGCCTTTAGCTGCCCTGACTATGTCTGCAATAAGTTCCCTGCTGGGTTTGACATTAGGTGTGATGAACACCCGTTTACCCTATAGAGGTTAAGCAACATCCATAGAAGTATCGGAGAAAGCTTTAAACAGAATTGAAGTCCATGGATGTAACCTGAAGAAGTGGTGCCTGAAGAGCACGAGACAAGGAATCTGGCATGGTAAAGCCCAACTCTCTTTCCTTCTCATCCCTCAGTATATAATTCTTCTCATCAACAATGCAGTGTGCTTTCCTGCAGCTTTCTAACCACTGATGAGACACTACTGGCTTTCCAGCGGCTATTGCTTCGAGCATATTTCTCGTGCGGGAAAATTTGTCTGCAATGAAATGGGTAGCCTCTGAAACACGATCTACAGAGCTGATACCCAAGCATCCCAGAATCTACACAAAAATAATATAAAGGCATTAAGGCAAACACGAAGAGTAACAGTATTAACATCAGCTTACCCTTTTCTGTTGCTTAATCATGACATCGTCCAAGTGATGGCTAAGGCAAACACGAATGCTTGCAGTACCTCTCCTTCTTGGATTTCTAAAGTCAGAATTTGGGGTCACCCTTGTGTTTCTTTTGAGTTTAATCAACTCCCTAGCAACTGACTGTCTCTCACATTTCTTTCGTGGAGAAACTTCAATGGTACAAACAGGCAACGAATTACTTAATTTAATGCAAGGCGACACAGATGTTAAACAGAATGTCTGATGCTCTTTCTCCTGTACATCTTGATCACTCAAATTTTGAACGGCTTCTTTTGATGTCTCAAGACGTGATGATGGAATTGTTTTCACAGCAGTATGGACTTCACTACAAAAGACTGAGTTGGTCGTCCCCACAACTTCATTAATACTTGGGATTACATGGCCTTTTTTTGAAGTCCCAGCAGAATTACTAAAAATTACAGGTGAATGGCTGAAATTGACATTTGACCTGTCATAATCAGTTCGTCCTCCGGTTTTTGGTTGACTTATCATGGTTCTGCTATGTTTTCTCTTGATGCCAGCAGGTTTTGCCTCAGTTTTACCTTTTTCAGAAATCTCATAATCCATAGACTGTTTCCCATGCCTTGACCCAGTATTTTCTTTGGAATTCCTCATCTGTTGCGCAACTGTTGTCTTCCTCAAGCTGTTCCTTCTCAAAACACGTGTATTGGAAGACAAGGGCTGATCATCAATGAATAATGATCCAACTGAACCTCCCACGTTGGGAGGTTCATGGCATTTCATATCCACATGTTCTTTTTCATGCATAACCACAGCACTCTTTCTCCTTCCTCTTTTCCGTGATTTGTTCTCCATTGAACTCTTTTCCGTGACTTGTTCTCCATTGACATCATGCAGCATCTTTGATCTTGGAGTTCTTTTTACACTTCCTTCATGATTTGAAGATATATTTTCCATTTTTTGGGGGGCATACGATGAATCACCTGCGATATCTGCATGGCAGTGAAAAGGTCTTGTACATAGAGCTTCCATTGCTTCAGCTGCAACCTGAGTATCTTGTCCTGTGTCACTCATACCTTCCCCTCTTTGAAGATTAGTTTCCTTTGAATGTTTAATCGAAGATATTTCTACATTCAAGCTTGCATCACTCTGTTGCTTTGATCTAGTTTCTGAAAAGGCTAGTGGTGCACTCATGGAATCAGTGCTTGAGAATTTATCAAAGGTGACTCCAACTAATCGTGGTGTCTTGGACACTGAATTTGAGTTCTTTGAATGTTTGTTGTTTCCAAGTAAAAAAATCTTTTTCTCTTCATAAAAATGGCCACCCCCATCGTCTTCAAGACTATCAACCCAGTCAAATATTCTGCTTGATGCAACTGGACTTCTAGGGACATTCATTTTCAATGGAAAATGAGACCCTGCTGCACTATGAACGGGAGATTTCGTTTGAATCGACACTTTTTTCAATATTGAAATCTTGAGAGAGTCCCACATCATTGATGAACAAAAAATTATCAACAGCTTCCAATGCATCTGCTTGCATTTTTTCACCTGGTTCTTGAGAGAAAGTATATCTTAAACCCATAGAGAACTTGCCAACTGAATCTGAGCATTGAGATGCTAAAGTTTCAGAATCTATCATCTTGTCTGATGGGATAGCCATCACAAAAGTTTCTTCAAAATTCAGCTTCCTTGCAATGTGGCTAACATTTCTATTCTTTGATTCGTCAGCATGTTGGTCCTGCACAGTTACCCCAAAGTCAACATTTTGTTCATCAACCAGTCTACAAAAGAATTTCAACTGGGATTGATTATCTCAAGTTTCTTCTCTCTTACTTCACAGTAATCAACTGGATTATCTCGGTGATCGCAAGCAGTTGAATTTTTTTCAATATCACTAATCATAGGAGTTGCCCTCCGAGCTGCTAAAAGACCAGATGCTCTTAATGATGCAACCCGGACTTCAGTAAAACTCTTCTTTACTGGGCCTGAAAATGGAAAGAGAAACTTCAAGACAAAGGAGCTTTTCCTCAAATGCTTTTCTACATTCCATATCATATCTCCTAATTACCACAAAGCAGGCAAGCATGGAGCACGTGAAGAGCAGAGGAATTTGAGATCATCATCTTTTGCTTTTTCATGTAAGAGATAACTTAAGCATCACCCAATCCACAAGATAAACTAATTTACCATTATTTTTCTCTGAGAAAAGGGAAGATGGATTAAGAGACATTTCCCTTGAACTGGAAGAACAAAGAAGCTAGGGCATGCAAATATTGAGATTGAAATTGAGAAGATTTACTTCTTTAAGCTTAAAATAAAATATAAAATATGTAAATACCAACACAGATTGTGCCAGGAAATGCTGACAAAGTGAACAATTTCCCGAAACTCCAACATCATTTTGAAATGGTGAGTACTTCCCAAAAGATATCTAAGCTGCTTCTAGAAAGTTATGAAATGTGAGAATTTAGCAGCGGATTTGCACACAGAGAGAATAGAGAAGAGTGGGAGAGAATTTACTCAAAACAGATTCTTATTCCATTTGTATATACTCCATTTTAGCAGCTAGTTTAAAAACTAGCCGTCAGATTAAGTTGTTACATCTAGCCATAATCGGCTAGATGTAACGGCTGGAAAAACTAGCCGTTGTAACAGCTAGTTTTTCTAGCCGTTACACGATCTAAACAGATCGGGTAACTTAGGTATTCAGGCCCATTAGTTTGGGCCTAACTATACCTTCTACTATTGGGCCTTAGGCCCATTAGTCTGATCTTACTTGGACCTAACTAAGCTCGATTATATTCCAACCCTTTGCTATTACATTTACATCACAGAAAGAATTCTACAGGCCCAGTAGCAGATAACAAAATGTAATCACTTTTGATGCTAAAAACGCTATTAATTAATGCCTCTAGAAAATTGATCCAAATAGGAAGAATATGGAGGATAGACGATGTCATCTAGAATAAGAAAACAACCAGAATTACGACAATAAAGTACAATAAACACCACAGAAAATGCCAGACCTGATCCACCAATGTCGGCAGCAACTAAAGCTTCTGCATCCCTATAAAAATCATTCCCTCCTGATTCACTTAAGCCAGTCATTAATTAATACAATGTCATTAAAAACTTGTGAATTTTAAGAAGAGCACTAGACAGATATCTAAAGACTGAATAAGAAAAGTTATCGATTAAGAGCAGAAAATCGACTAAAATAGGAAAAAATAATGAATACCGTAGAAAAAGCCAGAACTAATCCACCAACTTCAGCAGTACATAAAGCTTCTGCATCCCAATAAAAATCCGTTTTCCTAATTCACTTAAGATATTAATCAATGCTCCTCCAGAAATAGGATCCTCGTTGATAGATTACAAATGATGTGCAGCAGCATTTAGACTAATTGAACTTCCAGAAGAAAACTAGAAAAAAATCTCTAAAGATTGAACAAGAAATATATGTAATTTGAGCCGAAAAAAACCGAATTCACTAATTAATGATCCTCCAGAAGAGAATCCTCATTACAAGATTATTAAAGATACACAATGCCATTTAGAAAAAGCAAAATTCCAAAAGAGAACTAGACAGATATTCAGAGGTTGAAGAATAAAAATTATTTTAACAGGAAAAACATAATTTATTTATTAGTGGTCCTCCGGGTAACAGGATCCTCATTGAAAACTTATTAACGATATGCAATGTCATTTATACCAAGTGAACTTCCACAAAAGCAGTAAAGAGCAGTAAAATAGATCTCCAAAAATTTAAAAATAAAAACTTTCTAACATGAGCAGTAAAAACTTTCTTAAAATAAGAAAAAAATATAAAAAAATACCAAAGAAAATGCCATACCTGCATTCCTATAAAAATCCTTCTCACTTGATTCACTCAAGCTAGTCATCAAAGGAAGAGTACACTGAAAAGAGTCATCATCATCGTCCCAAATTACAGCTGTCCTCTCAGGTTCCTCCAGATCCTCTTCAACTACTTCAGTGTCTCCATACATCATTTGATGTTCCAGCACGTGCGTTTCTTCTCCGATAGGACACGTGTCCACGTCAGCACAAGCTGGGGAAATCGTCTCTTCTACCGCGAACGAAAAAAAAAGACAATAATAAGTTTGTAGGCGAAGAAGAGATATTCATGAAATTTATACCGGGAGTTGCCGCGGTCGCCGGCGTTGACAGAGAGGACTTTGTCTTGCGGGGACGGCCTTTCCGAGTGCGGCGCGGCATCTTGCGAGGAAATCCTCTGTGGATTTGGCCGCAGGCACGGCGGTTACTGGCTTCAAAGTGAGTTGTCTCTTCAAAAATGTGGGTCCCACCGCATTATGAGTTACCGCCATAGATACGTGGATTTGAATCTGTTAGCTGTTGAAAAAAAGTTGATGGTGTCTAGGCCCATTTAATTAACTCAGGAAAGGGAGTCACAGACTACTAGGGATTAGGGAATGGCAATCCGATCTGATCATCTTAATCATGATCTTTCATGGGCTGATCGATGAAAATGATCGATCAGCCGATGATGATCATGATCTGATCAAGGGGCATGGGTCACTATGATGATCTGATCATCAGAGTTATCGATGTCCATTAGATATGATTTAGGCATCTGATCATTGACCAAATAGAAGGCGATCAATGATTCGATCAATTGAAGCTAACTCTATGTAATCATCATGTTTTATCACAATGATTCGATCCAATCAAAAGGATTCAAATCATTGAATGCCATCCCCTTCTGGAGAGCCTGATTGAAGCTATATAAGTCATATTTGCATTCACTCATGCTCATCAATAGGACTTCATATTCAGAAATCCTAATTGAATGATCATTTAATCCACTACCATACTTCCAAAAATCAAGGTTGCTAGAATGTATCCAACAATCAAGATAGCACTAGACTTTCTCGATTCTCCATTCATTTGTTAGTTGATCCAATTGATGATCTAGGTTGACAAAAAATTTCTTAAGATTAGGATCACCGTAGGACCGCCGAATTGATGATCTAAAAACCAATCGATTCAATTTTTCCATTCCAGTAGACATTGAAAGGAAGAGGAGCAATTATGTAATTGTGTACTTCTTTGAGCACATAAGTACAAATTATTTAAAACTTTGATTGTTAATTGTGTTCTAGGCCTTAAATTGACTGAATTAGAATCACACTTGAATTTCATGAATAACAGAATTTGGGGTTCCTTGAGTCACCCCTTAGAATATTTTGTTGCTTTGTTATTCACCCATTATCTTTCATTATTGAGTTTGTGTCGTGATAACGTGCAACTTATACTTGTATTTACATGATTATTAATGCAAATGAAGGCATAAAACATTACATTCCTATGCATGTGATCATACTTTGAGTTCATATTCATCATTCTATACAATTAAAGTTATTATCTCAAAATTTATTATTTTAAGAGATAATCATAAATAATTAAAAGTTAAAATTTTAGAGCAGATTATTCCCATTTTATATTTGAGATTATAATTAAGTTTTAATTATAAATAACAAGAGAAAATATTTTTATACACACTCATTTATTTTTCTAGTTTTATTTTCTAAAGAAAATTAGAATATTTTTTATTGAGAAATTTATTCTCTTGTTATTTCCTAAATTTAAATTTTTGACGATGACAGATTATTCAATTTTTAACAAAAAAAATTGAATTAAAAAGAAGTTATATTTTGGAAGTTATACACTTTTTTATTTTTATCGATTTTTCTATAATTTTCTGATTTTTTTGAATTATTTTAATTTAAAATATAAAAAAAAGGGTTTTTAATGTGCGTGCGGACGTGGCTGATGAAGTGGCATGTATGATTGCGTGTCATTACTTAGCGGCGTATGCACATTTTACGTGGTGCACGAGTGGCACACATGTGCGCTCGTCATTAGTGGTTAAGAGCCCTTTAAGGGTATAAGCTAACCACTATGTGTGCTTCGTATTTATTTGAAAAAATTTCATTGATTTTTTGAATATGAGACTATGTTCTTTGATGTTTATAGCAGGCGATGTGGGGTCACAAGGGGTGTTCGATCTTTGTGATTTAATCAGCACCCTTGATCTTCACTTAAAGTTGGGGGTACATGGTGCATCATGATTTGTCATCGATTCATTTTATTTAAATTACGTGATCTCAGCCATTCATCTGAGGAGTTAAAATGGATAAGATTAATCACGCCCGATGGACTCCTGTGGACACATGTATGCATCTAAAATGTTTGACAAATATCAAACGTTGGTGATTACATGATGATTCATGTACACGTAATAACATGACAAAATTTAGGAGCTCCGATGAAGATTTGGTAGCCACAACTTAAAGATATTGATTCTCCTCCCCTCTTTTAATCACGGCTATTGATCAACGATGAAGACACGATTAAACGGCCAAGCCCAAATTCCCCTACTTATATCTCCCTTCTTCGACATCATAAACCATTATTGGATGTTTTGATCAATCAAAATTTTTAGACATCTCAATCCTTTAATCTCTAATTTTCTTCCTCTTCTAGACTCATTTCTGCATCCAAGGAATGCTTGAAATCAAGGTTTTGTCAAGAGAGAAGGAAGAATTTGCGGCTTCAACTCTGAATTTTTGTTGTTCGAAACACAGAATGAAAGGCCTTGATTCACAAATAAATTGCATCATTTTGATGTAATTTTGGGTTAGACTATGTGTTTTCTTCCTAATATTTCATCCAATACTATTAGATTTTAATTTTGATCAGTTAATTAGTTTAATTTTATGAAATTTAGTTATTTTCTCTCTCTTTGCGATCAAATTTTCTCTCTTTATTTTGCTTCTTGATTTCTTTGCGAATATTAATCCAAAATGAGTGACTTTTGATACCATTGACTCATCTTGAAGTTTTCTTCCTAAACATATCAATTTCCTTGGTTTCTAACCCCCAATTTATTGTCCAATTTGATTGAATTTTGAATATATCTAATTTTTTTATTATTTATATGTAGATTCGACCTTTACCATTATCCTAATCAATTCATGATTAATCCTCTAATTTAGTGAGTTTGTAAATTATTTTGACATGAGGAAGTGTATTTTCAACGACAACAAAAACTTGTTTCGTTGTGTTGTAAGCAAATGGAATTCAAATGTAAGCAAATGGAATATAAGTTTTCAATTTTTAGGATTCTGGTCACATTGATTTCCAGGGTAGAGGATCCTTACATCCTCTAAATTGAAGAAAACTCAACTAGAATCAGAAATCCAAAACACATATCTTCTTCAAAATAAAATAGTCAATAGAAGATGTCATTTTGATGTCTACATTATTTCTCATGACACTTGACTTTTGGATGTAAATTATGGCACAAGATGTTTGTAAATTATGACAACTGATTGTAAGTAAGTGGGCTGTCATTTATGCATGTCATAATTCATATGTTTACGCATGAAAAATAAATTGAATATACTCTAATGGTAAATACAAAATTAAATGGGTGAATATGGGTTGAATCTACCTGGAACTGGATTGATGATGATGAATGGCAAAAACTTGGTCAAATTCACTATATTAGAAACTAAAGATAATATAAATTCTAGAAATAGGGAGAAGCAAGTAATCAAAGATATCAAACTTTGCATCAATTGGAGGTGAAACAATGGAGATATTGAAGAAAAAACATTATGAGCTTAAGAGGCAGATAATTAAAGAAAAATCATCAAAACACCCTAAAACTAATATAGTTGTGACTAAATTTTACTGGAGAAAACTTATACTAACCGAAATGCTGTATAAAGATAATTCTATGTTGTTAGACCAAAGGTCATGATTTATAATTCATCAACAATAATTACTATTTAAGCAATGAAATCCTAATAACATGCAATATCAAGCAATAATATCATGCATTTTATGACATTCTTCTCAAAAATATAATCCTTAATGTATGTTATCATGATTCAAAATGATTAAAATGATAATTATAATGTTTAAAAGAATATTCTTGATTTTTCATAAATTAATAACATTTTATGAGCATTTAATGACAATAATTCATCAAGAATATAATCTTCTTTTATTATAAAATAAAATTTATATTTACTTCCTAGTTAAAATGCCTTTATTGAGATGAAAATATTCGTAAAATGCTTTTTATCATGAATTTTAATTAGATAAATTTTTTTCTATGACAAAATCAATATTTTTCTACATTTTAAAGAATTTTTTAAGAATTTTAAAAATTAAAAGCATTCAGAAATGATTTTTTATATAAAGAAGCTAACTAAATCAATAAATAAATAAAAAGAGGCATTCCCCGCCGCCCCCTTATCCTGCGCACACGTGAGGGTGAAGAGGAGATTCCTCTCCTTCTCTCTTCTACTTCCTCTTTGTCGTGTAAGGGGGAGGAGGAGATCTCCTTCCTCTTCCCCCCTCGCCTGATGGATTTACGTCGCGCGTAAGCCTTCTCTTCCACTTCCTCTTGCACCCGCGTGTAAGGGGAAGAGGACAGAAAAAGACTCTTCCATCCACCTCTCTCCCTCGCTCTCCTGTGCACGCGCGCGTGTGCATAAGGGGGAGGAGGAGGAGGAGAGTCATCTCCTCTCTTTCCCCTCATTGTGCAAGGCTTCTTTTCGTGCATAAGCTTCTTCCGCCACCACCCTATTGATAACATGCATTTATAACTTAAATTCTTATCTTATTTCACTCATATTCATGCTTATTTTATGTGAATATGATGCATGTTATCATAGTTTTTAGGAATTTTCTCCATTGGTATGTCATTTCACTAAAGTCTATATTTATGCCTAATTTAGGGTTAATTTTATGCTTGATTGATGATTAATCTTTTTCAAAGTTGAAATTAATAAGAATTAAGTATTTTCCCTGATGTACTTTGACTTTATGAAATGATTTTTTATATAAAGAAGCTAACTAAATCAATAAATAAATAAAAAGAGGCATTCCCCGCCGCCCCCCTATCCTGCGCACACGTGAGGGTGAAGAGGAGATTCCTCTCCTTCTCTCTTCTACTTCCTCTTTGTCGTGTAAGGGGGAGGAGGAGATCTCCTTCCTCTTCCCCCCTCGCCTGATGGATTTACGTCGCGCGTAAGCCTTCTCTTCCACTTCCTCTTGCACCCGCGTGTAAGGGGAAGAGGACAGAAAAAGACTCTTCCATCCACCTCTCTCCCTCGCTCTCCTGTGCACGCGCGTGTGCATAAGGGGGAGGAGGAGGAGGAGAGTCATCTCCTCTCTTTCCCCTCATTGTGCAAGGCTTCTTTTCGTGCATAAGCTTCTTCCACCACCACCCTCTTGATAACATGCATTTATAACTTAAATTCTTATCTTATTTCACTCATATTCATGCTTATTTTATGTGAATATGATGCATGTTATCATAGTTTTTAGGAATTTTCTCCATTGGTATGTCATTTCACTAAAGTCTATATGTATGCCTAATTTAGGGTTAATTTTATGCTTGATTGATGATTAATCTTTTGCAAAGTTGAAATTAATAAGAATTAAGTATTTTCCCTGATGTACTTTGACTTTAGGAAATGATTTAAAGAATTAACTCTAAGGAAATAATGATTGGATGATTTAAAGAACGAATTTTGAATGAAAGACTTAATATTATTTTCAATCCATCTCATTTCCTTGTTTTTAATTATATTTTCAATGGCATAATATTAAAATAGAAAAGAAATTGAGATCCAATGGAGAAAATTTGGATTAAAAAGGAGTTGTATATTTAAAGTTATGAATTTTTAAAGTTTCTGCCCTTTTTTGGATTTTTAATTTGATTTTTTATTAATTTTTAAGGATTTTTCTTACCTAAAATCGTGAAAAGGGGGTTTTTTATTCCATAGACCCCGCGGAGCTGATGTGGCATGGACTCTGACGTGGCGTGCAGGACCAGCGCGGATGCGACGTGGTACTGAGGCCACGTGGCAGGGCCGCGCATGGCCCACGCGAGGCGTAGGTGGCGCAGACACGTGGCAGGAGGCCACGCGGGTCCACGTGGACGCCCGTGAGGGGCGTCACGTGGCAGGGGGGCTGGCAGTTGGAGGGCCCACGGGTTAGTGGGCCCTGGTAATAGAATTGGGGCAGTAACGCAATAGCGTTAAACCGCCCCCCAATTTAAACTCACCAATTCTCTTCTTTTCTTCCGTGTGGGACTATGTCCCCACGGAAAATCACCTTTGCAGCACGCGTGGCAGCATCGGAGTCTGTCGGATACAATCGCGAAGCGTCGATCGTGTGGACCCAAGTCCACGCGATCATCAATCAACACACGTGCGCTAAATTGGGCTTAAGTGAGATGGATCTACCTCTCACCTCGCGACGCGTGGACGCACAAGGAGCGTCTGATCTTCATCGGACGTACGATACTGAAGGAATGACGTGATCTTCAGTGGATTCATCGGGAGCGCACGATCGTGGAGATCTTCATCGAAGGACAACGATCAGACGGCTGAAGTGAGAAGGATTAAGAACCCCGATCGATGCGCGATCGTGGCCTGATCGTCGCGCGATCGTGGCCCGATCATCGCGAGATTGTGGCTCATTTGATGCACAATGAAGACCACGATTACCTACAACTGATGGGCTACGATCATCGTGCGATCATGGCCATCAAACCCACCTCTCGACTGGATCAAACGGTCCTAAAATTGCACAAAAATTTCCCCTTTAAAAACAAATGTACCCCGTCCTTTCTTCTGAACTTTTGATCGATTCGTGAATAAATTAAGAAAATTTTGAGGAAGGTCTTAAGTTCTTCGTGATCCTCTGCTTCCTAGAGTTTAATTCCCCAGCTATTGAAGCATGATAATCACGAATTGATTGCAAGAAACGATCGTAATCTCCCCTTGAATTCCGAACGTACGTCGAAGACGAAACCAAGGAATACTATTCAATCCACGTGAATTGAAGCCAAATCATCGCGTCAATCGGGTTAGTAGTGTGATTCGTTCGTCATTCTTGCAATTCATGTAATTTAGATTAGAATTAGGTAGGTAATTAGATTGTAGAAGTAGTTAAATTCATATTTTTGCCCAATTTTAGTGACAGATTTTTATTAATTTTTCAAAAAGAATATCTCTTTGATTATAATTCTTAATCACTTTATTCAAGTTTCATTGGATTTCTTGATTCATTAGCTTTCTGTGGATAGAAAATTCATTAAATTCCGAGTTCATTTGACCCCTCAATTTAACGTTTGATCGAGCACTATTCATTTTTAATCCGAATTTGAGCGTTGACTTTCGGGGTCAATTACTTTCACAATACAAATCCGAATTTGATAATTTTGGTCTTTTTAGAATCCTCTAGTTCTTAGATTTCTATTGATATATAAATTGCAAGATTTGGATATCATTTGACCAGTCAATTTGAAGATTTTCTCTGAAGTTTTCATTTCGGGAATTTTCTGATATTTGATTTTCAATAATTCATAGTAAATCCATTTCTTATTGAAAAATCACGAATTCTATATCAATAAATTCCATTTTCTTTATAGTTTCCAAATATATAATTTTCTTAATCTTCTGAAATCTTTTGGTTTCTCTGATTTTACAGAACTTCGACTGCTGGTCAAAGTCAATGCTTTGACTTTGACTTTTGACTTTTCTCTGTCAAATCCGAGATCTTAAGTCTTAAAATTTCTTATTTAGTAATTTTATATCATTTATATTCATAACATCTTATTTCTACTTCTTTAAAACCTCTTTTAAACCTAAGTTTGACCAAGTCAACTCTACAATAAAAGTCAACCTTGTTCTATGTGGATCGACCCGATACTTACACTTTACTTGATTTTATATCTTTATCTTTGTGAGTTCGGATTTATAAATTTTTTTTTGACCGACGTTTGTGTGTTTTAACGACCGCAAAAAAATGTATCGTCACGTCTCCATGCGGCACCTCTCCCTCCTCGCTCTCCCGTCTTTTTTACCTTCTCTAGCTCTGTTGTTTCCTCCCTCTCTCTGCCTCTCTTTCCTCGCATGCCTTCTCTTTCCTCGCTTCTTTTATTTTGCATATTCATCATTTCAAGTTTTTTTCTGTATGTAATATAATTTTTAATCAGTTTCATCTCTTTTCTATTCATTTCTCATATTAGATGCAAGACGACAACTCAAGACAAAATATAAGGGCTCTCGAAGATATGTTTAATAAGAGAATGTATTTTCATCTCAAATCCTTTGATAAAAATCAATTTATATCCATATTTTCTATTTTCTCCATCTTTTCATCCAGATTCTCCTACTCTTAAACCCTAAAAAAATCAATTTTCTACCATCGATCAAGGGTATTCAATCTTCAAAATAGAGTTTGGAAGCATTTAATTAGGTTATTTTATTCATTTCTCACGTACATCTTCTTCTCTTCATAAATCATCTACGTTGTCTTAATACAAAAATAGAAAAAAGATATCTCTTGATTTTAATCTTTTAACATTCCTCCCCGTGGATTCAACCTCGACTTGCAACTAGTACCGAATGTTCCACCACTAGCACAACGCGGTCTCCCAATAAACGCACTACACATGCTTTTCATGCGCCCACAGGGCAGTTACTGTAGTACCCACTTGCACGCACTAGTGCTCTTACTCCATGCGCCGTCCACGGCACTTGTGCCCTCCCGTTACAAGTATCGGTGGCACTTTTTAACAACACGCCACTTGTGCACACCCAGCACTCTCCTCCATGCACCACGGCAATGCAATGCTCGCTTGCCATCCTTGATGATGGAAATAACTCCCAAAAATACATTAGTCTTGGAGAGATATGTGGTGCCCAAATTTCACACTTATAGAGTTGTAGTAGTTGCGAGTAGTTGAAGATCACCCGAGAGAGATTGAATGCACATGAGTTAGGGAATTGCATCAACTATTGAATCATATTCTTCTTTTATGTTCAATCTTGCTGAGAGTGATTGCCCATCCCAATGATGGTATCAGATGCCAATATTGAGGGGGATATTGGTATTGGATACCATTTGGGTGTCAAGAAATATCAAGAGTAATATCTTATGGAGATATCATATATGGGGGTAGAGTACATTGTCATCCGTCATTAGCATCATCTTGATATATGAATTTTTTGACATCCATGACATCTAGATGTTGATATCAAGTATTGGAGGTAGATATTGGATAGGTAAACAACTAAATAGTAATCCTATAAATAAAAAATCAAATAATGAAGTAAACCCTAATAAATCACCAATAAATCTCAGTCAAACCTATTTCATTTTTATAAAGTAGTTAGCTAATACTAAAAAGATCCTAAACCCTAAAATTAACCTAGTTGTTGAAATTTCAAAAGCTATGGCCCAGCTTGTCACACTAGTTGCCAAATCTTTGAGACATCGCAGACCCATCATTGCAGAACCTGCACCCTTGCAGAATCGTTCACATGTCTCCAGCACAATTGTTGTTATAATTCAAAAACTAAGTGAGGTTCCCCTTTCCCACTTCCCAAATTGTAAAGTAGAATGAGGATTAATTTCTTTAATTTCAAATGTTACAGTTGAATATTTCACTTAATTTGTTTTCTTCTAACATCAATGAATTTTCAAATTTGGTTTCACTGGAACAATTTTTCTTCTAATTTAAGAATTATGAATTCAATATTGTGTGTAAATTGTTCGAATTAATAAAAAATTAATTTTTTAAATTTGTTCAAATTAAAATTTTTATAAATTTAATATTTTTTGTAATTTCTTTGACTGTCTTCAACCAAACATTGATGAATAGAATATGTGTATAATTTGATCGATGCAGTAGAATAACATTTATAATTTGAAGTTTTAGTTTAAAATTTTAATGTTTGAATTTGAGTTATGCATTTAATATCAATTTCACTTGTTTCATATTGTAAAATTTACCCTTATTAATTATTATTTCATGAAATCACTAAATCTCTTTAATTTTTTCCATTTCTTTGAATTTCACTAAACTTATGTTTAAGTATTTGATGTAAATTTTAACATTAAATATTTAGTTTAAATTTTTCAATTAATATGAATTCAACACTTCTGAATTTAACATTAATTTAGTTTATTTAATTCCCCATTTGTCATATATTTAGTTTAATTCTTTATGTTTTCAATTTAACAATTATGAGTTTTATATTATTTTATTTTTTTGATCACTACTTTTAAATTTTAATATATGTTTAATTTTCTTACTTTATTATTTCAAACTTATGCTTTTAATAATGGTCTAATTTTTTAATTGCTTTTAATTTAAAAAATGTGAATAAACAATTTTAAATTTTAATTTAATTTTAAATTAATTTGAAATTTTATTATTTTGTTGAAGTTAGCTTTCAATTTTGCCTAATTTCATATTAGCTTTAAGTTTGAGTTGTGATTTGTTTTTAGAAGCATGGCTCTGTATGGAGAGGGAAGTGGCAAATGATTGAAAGTATTGAGATGCCAGAGGAGATTCATGTTCATTGCACGGAATTAAGGACCAATGATACTTCCATTGGTTGTCAAGACAACCAATAGATTAGGGGGTATGTTATTGTCCAATACTTCACTCATACTGTTGAAGGGCTTTATGCATGACTTGTCTACTATGAGAGGAATCTAAATAACCCTAAAAAATATGATAAAAAGATAAGTGGATAGGAGCACAAAATAACTTCTTGAGACATTTTAAGATCATTCATCTAGAGAGAAACGATGAGTTGAAGGGCATCAGTGGCCAGTAGACTCGAATCACCAACACTTTTGGCAACGCAAATAACAGAACGAACCCACCATTTTACACATTCTAGGGCCATACATTTGAGGAGATTAATGGATATTATTTGGCCTATTATCCAATCACACTTCTATAAATCTCATTTATGTTCATTAAAATTAAATCTAACTATTGTTATTGTTTTGTGATATTTGCAATGACTAAACATATGAAATGATTACGTGAATTACAATGACATCATAATACAATAATAATTCATTTTTAAGCATATGTTTTGAAATATTTTTATGCTAGGGGCATTCAAGAAAGACGTTAAATTGTTCAAAAAGAATAACACTATTTAATCGTGCTCCTATGATGAGTATTTTTTATCTTGTGGCCATTAGTGTGAAGATACCAAGGATAGATATTGGGTACTCTTTGAAGAAAGAGTTTAGTGAACTGATCCGTCTGAATTCTTAAATAATATTATACATAAAAACCAATTAGGTTGATTCATGTCATGGTTGTGTATGTGTCCTTTAGCATGAAATGCCAAAGACATATCGTGGATGGATAATCATTTTTTTTACTATGAATTACAAATATCTATACACGCGATCTCCAAAACTTCATATATTAGACATAGCATGAAGTCCTCGAAGGTAATTATGTAGTTAAGAGGGGATCGTTCTCCCTTGGCATTTGAGGAGATTGACTCAAGGAATGAGATGTGGTTAAATCTCTGGCTCAGGTAATAGAAGTATCAAAAGAGTTCTCAATGTTTTCCTTCATGCATAAGTACTAACTTGAGTGACTAATTAGGGTTTATGAATTGGCCATACCATAAGTCATTTATGACTCTCACGCAGATAAAAGATTATATGTGCACAATGACTAATGACGACAGAGTTCTTACACACTCCATATTATTGGGAGCTAGGGCTTGACAAGATCTCCATTTTTTTATCAAAATATTGATTACAATGGAAGTTGTTGAATTAAAACATTCAAAAAATTTGAAACACTAAGAATAAATGATTCAATCATCTATTACAGATGATCTTATCATCTAGTAAAACATAAAACTCATAATTACGTAGATCATCTAAAAGGAGTTCTTCAAGCCATTGAAGCATCCAACCTCTAGCCAGTATCAACACAATCATTGGATAATTGGATCGCCTCTAGAACATGCATCACACGAGATGAAGAGAAGACAGGAGAGAGTTTTCCACTACGCTCGCATGGGCGCTCTTGTTATGGTTGTTCTCTTCCTATTTATATACTTTGGGAATGTGAACTTTTCATAAAAACTCTTATATTTATGTCTATACTTATGTGATCCTCTAGGTTTTAGATTATGAGGTCAATAAACTTTTTAAATTTTGATAAAAACATCGAATGCAGTGGAATTCATTGAATCGGATATTCAAAATATTGAGGCACCAAGAACAGATGATCATATCAATATACTTACATGGTTCTCTTACAGGATATGAGAAAATATACTTATAGGATTCTCTTGAAGTAGTTCTTGAAGCTATTCAAGTGCCTAGCCTCTACGGTATCCACACGGTCTCCGGATGGTTGGATCTCCACTTCAAAGCTCTTCAGCAAGAGAGAAAGAGAATAAAGGATAGAATTCTGACAAAGCTTACATGGGCACCTTGAGTTGTGGTCGTTCTTCCCCTATTTATAGACATTTGACATGTAGATTTTTCATAAAACCCTCATAATTCTTTCTATGTCCACCAACATCCATAGACCTTATGTGTGTGACCCTCTAGGTCCATATATATAACTAGTTAATAACTCTATAGACCAAATAACATCTTATTAGTTAACCTTAATTAATTATCCACATCAACATATAGATTAATCAAAGATCGATTTAACCCTATCGATAGGTTGAGTTGCCAGCCAGTTGGGTGTCAAACTACACTAGGTACACTAGAAGATATGGAGTATATAAGAACTCTCGTATGGAACCTTTCTGTCATTGATTATCATGTATGTATAATCCTTCATCCGCATAAGACTCATGATAGACTTAGGGTATAGTCAACTGTCAAACCTTAATCAGTCACTCAAGTTAGTACTGATGCGAGTAGGAAATCATCAGGAACTCCTCCAATATTTCCACTACCTTAGCCAAGGATTTCATCTCATCTCATTCCTTGAGTCAATCTCCTCAAATATCTAGGGTGGATGATTTCATCTTGTTCAAAAAATCATTTGCATAGATTTCATGTTGTATCCAATATATGATGTTTTAGATATCCCGTGGCTAGAGATTCACAAGTCATAATCAAAAAATGATTATTCATCTACAAGATGTCTCTGGTGTCTCAAGTCAAATGACCACATAACCATGACATGAATCAACCTAATTGACAGTTAGGTATAATACCATTCAGGGATTCATACAGATCAATTCAGTGAACTCTTTCTCTAAAGAGCACCCACTATCTATCATTAATGTCTCAACACCAATGGCTACAAGATCAGACAAACTCATTATATGAGTTGGATTAGACAGTGTTATTCTTTCCGGATAATTCGATGTTTTTCTCGAATATCCCATGAATAGGAATTTTTAGAACTTATATTTAAAGACTAGTGATCATTGTATTATGATCTCATCATAATTTACTTAGTCATTGCATATGTTAATAGACTTTATTGCAAACATTACACAGGAAGGACAATGAATAAATTTTATTTGAATGAACATAAATAAGATATATGGAAGTGTAATTGGCTCAAAAGCTATATAATATCCATCACTAGGTCTATATATCTCGCCAATTAATGACTCCATCGACCAAATACCATTTCATTGATCTTTCTTATCAATTAACTATATTAACATATAAATTAATTTATTAATGATTGATTTAACCCAATCAATAGGTTGAGTCGCTAGCCCGGTGGGTGCAGAGCTATACGACATGGTCTAAGATATATTGTATTAGAACTCCTTTATGAAACCATGTCGTCATCAGTTATCATGTACATATAATCATTCATCTGAGTGAGACTCATGAACAACTTAGGGTATGGTTAACTATCAAACCCTAATCAATCACTCAAATTTGTACTAATGTGAGTAGTAAATCATCGAGAATAACTTCTATAATATTTTCACTGCTTTTGCCAAGGATTTGCTCGCATCTCTTTCGTTGAGTTAATCTCCTCTTAAACTGATGGTGAATGATTCTATCTTGACCACTTAATCATCTTTGAGGACTTTATGTCACTTCCAATCTATAACATTTTGGAGATCTCATGGCTAGCTATTTTTAAGTTATAGTCAAAACACCATCATTCATCCACAACATGTCTTTGGTATTCGAGTCAAAGGGCCACATACATAACTGTGACATAGATTAACTTGAATGACAGTTTGATATAATACCATTCAGATATTTATATGAATAAATTCAGTGAACTCTTTCTCCAAAGAGCGCCCACTATCAATCCTTGGTGTCTCCACACACCGATGGTCACAGGATCAACCATACTCATCATATGAGTCAAATTAGATTGTGTTATTCCTTAACGATAATTCTATGTCCTTCTCGAATATCCCGCGAATAGGAATATTTAGAACATATGTTTAAAGACTAATGATTAATGTATTATGATCTCATCATAATTCACTCGGTCATTATATATGCTCATGGAATGTACTGTAAACATCCCACAATAATAACAATGAATACAATTTTATTTTCATGAATATAAACGAAAGATAAAAGTATGATTAGCTTGAAGGCCAAATAATTTCTATCACAAATCTCCAAGAGCATGTGGTATATAGCTTGGCACCCAACGAGTTAAAAACTTGACCTATTAATTAGGTTAAATTGATCATTGATTAATTAGCATATATGTTGGTATAAATAATTAATAAGATTGACCAATAAGTGTTATTGCATCTATAGAGTTATTAGCTAACAAGATATATGGATCTAATGGGTCACACATACGAGATCTATAGACGTTGGTGCATATAGACATAACTCTGAGGGTTTTTATGAAAAAAACACATACCCAATGTTTACAACTAAAGAGAGAATGGCATCTCAAGGTACTCATTTATTCTTTCTTTCTATTAGTAAAGCGCATTGATGAGGAGATTTTATCGCCCAATGATTGTGTGGATACCTCTAGATTCTAGACCCTAAAATAACTTGAAAAACTCTTTCAATAAACCTTGTATGGATTTTCATCTATAATATATAATAGGATCATCATTTCTTGGCGCCTTGATGTTTTGAATGTTTGATTCGTCATCGTCCATTGTGTTTGATATTTTGATCAAAATTTTGAGAGTCTATTGAGTATTAAATCTCATCATTATGATCAATTGAGCCTTAGCCTAGCATAAATAACCTATAACAATATATGAGTAAGAAAATCATGTATACTTGTAGTGGAAGCCAAGTTGGAGTCAACCATATGCCTAAGATTGCATCCTTGCTCAGTATTCAATTGTTGTGAAGCTCATATGAACAGTTTAATTGTCTGATGTCATAAATGCACTTGGGAGTGTCAAACTCTTTTTAGTAGAGAAAACCATAGCCTAAACCCATTTAAGCTTCTCAAACTCTTTTCAGCACTTCTCCAAAGCATGAGGGGTCTTTCCATTGTAAGAGTAGGGAAAAATATTTTGGCTTGCCCTTAGCAGAAGAACATTTGCCACTAAAGTAAGAGGCTTGTATCCAGACTCCCCATCTCAGCCGCGAGTAGTAGATGCTAACATAAAAAACAAGTTTCATTAAGTAGATGGCACAAGATGAGGGACTCCTATTCTTGAAAATACTCGAACACTAACTTCAAGAGTTGAGGAGAATATAAATGTTGTATCCTCAACTTGGGTACCAAAAAGTACTTGACAATGAATCATGGGTGATTGATAGAGAGGCCACTCTTGTAAAAGAGTCTATAGACAACCAAACTGATCACAAAGGGACCAATCACATTTTTTGTAGGCAAACATGGATTTGACAATTTCCACTAAATGTCTTAGGTTGGTCTTGTATGCGTACATATTCTCAAGGGCATGCCATTGTGTGCTTGCAGGCTTGATATAAGATAGAGGTTTTGAAATAGCATGGAGGATACTCTAACACATCGAATATTGAATAGAGTAGTCAAGTTGAGTCTAGACATCATCATTCAAAGTAGTCACTCCAAGCGAAATCTTTGTTAGATGGTGTAGTAGGTAATGGCTGATGAGAAAATCCTCAAAGCTCGTGGGTTTGAGACCATTGAAGGTATATGTTAGTCAGGTAAGTTGGTCACAAACCTATATATCTTATTCACAAATCCATCCTTATCTATGCTACTATGTCTAAGTTTTAGTCTTGCTTATGCTTTATTTTGTGATGAAAAAGGGAGGGGAAGTCAATGCCAACTGCTTAGCAATTCGTGTTAGAGCTTATTCATGATTCGACAGGAAAGTGCTTTATATTGGAGGTAGTATTAGCAGCAAATTAATTGGAACCAACGATGGAGCAAGTGGAGACTCATCAGACCCCAAGCAGTGCCATCACACAAACCAACATCAAGCAGGGTAGAAAATATCAATCAAAGAAAAATAAATAGCTCGTTTGGGTGGTATCAAGGCACCCCATGGTCAAGCGGCTCATCATGGGGTTATCCTTGCTCGCCATGGAGGCATCCAAGGTCATCTTGGCTTGATCATCTTGCGCTAGCTCGAACAGCTCAATGAGCTTGAGCTAGCTTGGAGTAGCTCACCTTCTTTGGCCTGAATTGGGTGTGTCTAAAAAAATATTAGAGGGAAATTTGTGCTTGAATTGTGCAACAATTGCCTTGAAAATCTCAGCAGTGGTTGTCCTAGAAGGGGTGGAAAAAACCTAAGAAGGGCTGGCAGTAGCCTCAAGAGGGGTGGAAACCCCTTCGGAAGGTGCGGCAACCCTTCTAGAGGGGGTGGCCACCACAGCTTTGAGGGCAATGACAATTGCCTAGAGGAGTGGAGGCGGTGGCAACATCCCTAAGGGCTCACGGTGGTGGCCCAAAAAGGGCCGAGTTGGACTAGATAGGATAGGTGGTATCTTTGAACCTCCAACGCTGCTAACAGTAGTGGCAGCGTGAAGGTAGTGGAGAAATGGCTGCATCTACACTTGAGCAATGACGGCAACATGAGGAACCTCAGTTTTATCGGGTAAAAGTAGATTTAGTCTCTGATACCATGCGAACTGTAAGTCCAAATGATAATCGAGGATTTAGGAAGAAATTAGAGGCCTCTATTCACAGAGGAAAAAGAGATAGAAACAAAAGCATGACCCATGTGGGACAAATGTCCCTAATGTGGGCTAAGCCCTCTCATGGGCTATATCTAACATCACTCATATCTTAAACCTAGTCATCGAGATGGCGATGAAGAGCTTCATCATTCCTGAAACTAGACCTCATGAGGTGGAGGAAGGTGATGTGTCCATGGTGTTGAAAATTTACTATAATGAAGAAAGCATGGCACTAGAGAGATTGAAGTCATGAGCCTAGGAGATTAAATTTTCCAAGTTTAGGGCACTAGATTGTGCCATTTAGAGCTGGGATAAATGATGGCACGAGTTTTTTAGGATCTAAGACCAACAAGACAATGTGGTAGAAAAAGGATGGTCATATTGAACTACCCATCCCATTGGAACAACACCTATGACAAGCTCCTGGTTGAAATCATGAAGGGGGATGTAATCAATGAGATTTCTATCAATTGCTGCTAAGCACATTTTTCCATGTCTTGGATGGTTCTACATCTCCTCACAACACATCAGCTAGGTGCAAGATTCGACCACCTATTACATCCTATACATTATTAGAGGATCACATCAATGGAGTCATTGCACGGACAAGGATCAATGTCTATTCAAAAGATACAAGCACTTGAAAGTGGAGGATCAGTCATCAATGGAAGATGTGTGTGTATGAATGAAGATGAAGGAGGACTAGTATGCAGAGGTATTGTTCACAAGCAAGACCATTAGGGTTACAGTCCAAGTGGACTCCTTTCACAAGGGCTGAATGATAGATATCAAGACAAAGGAGACAGCCATGGACTTTTGTTCGGAAACTATGGCTTCTCAATAAAATACTAACACATGCTGCATGCAAAGGGCTAGATTCATGATTGAGGTTGGTGATTAGGAGGATGAAGGCACATCAAGCACCTGGTTCCCAACGACCCGAGTTTGTAGACTAGCGCTCCATTGAGCTCCCTGTCTCCCTGTCTCCTCTCCTCTCCATCGCTAGGAGCTCGTGTCATGAAGATGATTTCAAAGAGATCGCCATAGAAGAAGGCATTAGAAACAGTCTAGCTAACGAGTGGTCTGATTTCATGAAAGAGTAGAAGTAACCTTAATAACATGGCTAAAGGTTTCCATGCAGTAGAGAGATCATACAACTTCTAAGATGCATTGTTGCAGATGCAGATTCATCCCAAATCTTCGGAGGCAGGGATGCATAGTGAAGAAGCTAGAGAGACGATGCGGCAGATGATTATAAGCTAGAGAGATGATGATGTATTCCCGGAGAGTTGTAGAAGTTTACAAAAGAGCATGAAATTCACCTCCCCGATCTAGCTGAAAGGCAACAATGCTCAGAGAAAGTTGCTCTTCCATTAACCATTAAAAGTGTATAGAAGTGATGAAGACGGCTCTCTCTGCTTGCAACGAGTAGAACCCTTTATCTCTCTTACAATCATCGACAAGGGTATCATTCTATGCAAAATCTAAATTCAGAACCCCAAAGATCAGAGTTTATGGCTAGAAGAGGACGATGAGACTTCCGACTGGAGAGAGAGAGAGAGAGTAGACAAGGGAAGTAGAGTGAGAAAGTATACCCGGCGCTGGGTAGAGAGAGAGGAAGCTAAAACGGAGATGAGAGTGAGAAAGTATACGCGGCGCTGGGTAGAGAGAGAGGAAGCTAAAACGGAGATAAGAGTGAGAAAGTATACCCGGCGCTGGGTGTAGAGAGAGGAAGCTAAAACGGAGATAAGAGTGAGAAAATATACCCGGCGCTGGGTAGAGAGAGAGGAAGCTAAGACGGAGATAAGAGTGAGAAAGTATACCCGGCGCTGGGTAGAGAGAGAGGAAGCTAAAACGGAGATAAGAGTGAGAAAGTATACCCGGCGCTGGGTAGAGAGAGAGGAAGCGAAAACGGAGATCTTAAAAATATAACGGAGGAAAATGCACGGAAATATCATTGATCACAGTGAAAAAGTCAACGGGTCAGCGTATCCAACTTTATTCGATTATTTTCTTTCCCGCGCACGACCAAAAAGTCCAAAACCTCGGACGTCTAGGTCTCCTTCGATCTCAAAAAACTACAGCGCGAGGCAGCAAGGTCTAGAGAGTGGACGGTCAGGATGGGATCTCCGGAGGGGGCCCGACGCGAGCGACGGTGAGGATTAGCCTGCCCTGACAACGAGACACCTTGAGATACGTCTGAGGCTTCAGCTCTACCTTTCGCAGTACAAGACGGCCGTCCTCTTCGTAGCTCCTCTGAAGAACAGAACACAGCAAGCACTTATTTTTTGCCGCAATGGCGACGACCGTTATTGGAGGAGGAAGAGGCTTCGTCCCCATTCGCCTCCCGTAAGACGCCCAGCTGCATCTCTCGCCGTCGCTATCTCTCTTCGTATTCCTCGGAGAAGGAGAGAAGCGGAGAGAGATGCGCGGGCGTGTCTCGTCGGCTCTGCTTGAGAAGAGGGGAGCGCGACATTGTAGAGAGAGAGAGATCTGAGAAAGGTTCAGTAGGGAGTAGAGACGAGAGAACTGGAGGGAAGTAAGCGCTACGGCGCTTCATATGTAGAGAGAAAAGGAGGGGGGAAGCTGAAACGCAGGTCTAAAATTTAGAAGGTGAAATTAAGGACTGCGGAGGATGAGGAAGGTAGTGTGAGAAAGTATGACGGCCCTTGGTATACAGAAAGAGAGAGAGAAAGTATAACGGCGCTTGGTGTTGAGAGAGAGAGAGCTCTGAGAGGAGGGAGGCCGAAACGGAGGTCTAAAAAATAGGAGGGAAGCTGAAACGGAAGGTGAAATTAAGGACTGCGGAGGATGAGGACAGAGTGAGAAAATATAACGGCCATCGGTATACAGAGAGAGGTCTGAGAAGGCTTCAGTAGAGAGCAGAGACGAGGGAGGAAGAGGGAGAAAGTATAACGGTACTTGGAATTAAGACGCAGAGAGAGAGAAGGCTCTGGTGGAGAGAGAATAACGGCGATTGGTATTTAGAGAGAGAGAGCTCTCTGAGAAGGCCTTACTCCGAAGAGAAGAGGGAGGAAGAGGACAGTCCTCGGAAGAGAGAGAGATAGAGAGAGTGACGGCGATTGGTATTTCAAGAAAGATCAAAAATACTTGAATGGGAAATAAAGAACCGCGGAGGACGAGGGAAGTATTAGTTAGAGAGAGAGAGCATTTATCTTATTCAGGGACATATCGTTAAGGATAAAACATTCGGTCAGCGCATGCAACTGGAGCACTAGTGCAAAATTCTAAGATCTAGGGTAGCTTCTTAAAGAAAATGAAGAGCTAGAAAGGATAAAATAATGCACTAGTGCTAAACTTAGAAAAAAAATTCATGTCTCCAAAGTGAACAATGCCAAATCAATTGAATATCCAAGCGAAATAAAATCAAATTTAACCATTCCATCTCCTCACAAATGATGTTCAAGACGATCCGAATATTCCAAAATATACTTCATAGTGAGTAAGTGACTAGAGATTTCGCGCCTTTAAAATCTCAAAATATTTCTAGGCTATAATCTTTGCTATCATTGCCTCTTAGATCTACATGTTTGAACATCTTTCCTCAAATAATTGATCAAAAGACGGCGCAATATCTAAGAAATCAACAAAATAAAATCAAATAATTCATCAAAAGACGGCGCAATATCTAAGAAATCAAGAAAGATCAAATCAAATTGGATCACAAAAATATAAGAAGGATGTGCACTATAATCTTTGCTACGCATATCAGCTTGAATTGAGTGCCACAAATCATGACAATAGCTTGGTTGAGATCCTTGATGGGATGATTTAGTGGGCATGGTCTACCAGGCAAATTTTCATTCGACTCTCTCTCTCTCCTCTCTATCTATCTATCTATGTATCTCTCTCTCTCTATCTATATATGGTAAAGTATGATCTTTGTGGTACATAAAACATTCACCAAAGTCACTCCTACATACAGAGCAAGGTAGTAGGTGAATCGACTATTTCCACTTCCACAAAAATGTATTCCATAGCCTCACATTCTTGTAAAGCATTTACTAGTAGAGCAAGAGAAGATGCCTTTTGATCGATAGCTACATAAACACACTACATTTTTCATCTTTTTGATTTAGAATCTTATTGGTAGCCAACATTGTTTTACCAATCTGTCGATCACCAATAACTAATTCTCGCTGACCATATCCGGTAGGTATCATCGCATCGATAGAAATTTATTTATGTAGTATTTAGTAAGTTAACTATAGTCATTTCAGGGTTTTTAATTGCCTATTCAGACCTTTTATGTTGTTTTAGGGAGAAATGGGAAAAGACTGCAGCATTTTCTAGGGGGTTATGTAGGGTTAGCTTGAAAAATTGCTTCCCTCATCTCTTGGAGGTCTTTTTGTTCTCTCTCCTTCTTTTCTCCATCTCCATATCTCCAAACATCTCCCACTATCCTCTCTCCACTCTCTCTCACTTCCTCCCTCTCTCTTTCTCTACAGTATAAAAGGGTTTGGTGGTCTCAAGATATAGGCTTTGGTGAAGTGGATTTTCATCAACATGGTGGTTTCTTGTGGCCCAACAGTGATCTACCTTTTAATTTTTTGTGGTGATTGATGGTAGAACTCAAGATTTGGAGCTATAGTAGTATCTAGATTTCTGTTTTGGCAGATTGTGAGTATTGGGTGGAGAGATATGTGGATTCCATGTGGATGGGCATATACCATTGCCTTGAGGTATTTTCTGCATATTGAGATCACATATTGCACAATTTAGAATACTATTCATCGATTTTTATAGTTGTTCTTGGTGAAAATTCTCCCACAACTTGAATTTTATACACTATATATGTATATATATATATATATATATATATATATCTCTACATCTCTCTACATCTCTCTCTCTCTCTCTCTGTCTATCTATATATATATCGCTTTATACATGTCTATATCTCTCTATCTGTCTGTCTCTCTATCTCTCCTTACATATATTTATATCTCTCTCCTTATATCTATGTATATAATGTCTATTTATCTCTCTATCCTCTGCCGAAAAGGATTCTTTTCCTCTGTATACACATTATGATTATCGAGAAGATACTATCCTGAACCGATGACTATTCTTTATCGTTGTTGCTCCAATTCTCTCATATTCTATTACTCTCCCATAATTGGCCATCTCTCTCTCTCTCTCTCATCTGACCTTTATGAAATCACCTGACAGAAACTAGCCCACTCTCCAAATGTGAATATCATCTAATTTTCTCAAAGATAATTTCTTCATAAAAAGAGGGAGAAACTATATATTTTCTCAATCGAAGATATGAAGTGTTAAGAGAGAAGGAAAATATATAAAAATTATTGGAGAAAAACTAGAAGCTGTTTCAATTGGTGGGCATGGGATTCTTGTTCATCACTCTTCTACTCAAAGTGATTATTAGCTCTTACTTGATAAATACATAATTCATGCATATTCCATGTAGCATTCCTACACATTGATGTATGAAGAAATGAACACAAAGATCAAGTAATGTAATTTATTGAGCTTGAATTTTTGCTTCAAAATCAATCAAATTAAATCTAAGTTTTGAGCCAAAAACATATCAATCTCCATTTTCTCCAAATCAAAAACTAAAAAGGGATCTGTTTTACACAAAGTGAAAGGATTTGTGTCATGCTAGTGAAGAAGGCCCTGAAGGCGGGGAGTCGATTGAGACCAATCATATACCTATCGCTCATATATTCTAGTATTACATGGGTGATCGCCGATCTCGGGTGATCTTCCTATCTTTTCAAAAGAAAAACAAACAAGGACCGAATTGCAAGTTTTTATAATCAAAGGTGATGATTTATTTCTTGCAATTAATCTTGCTAGATACCCTTTTTTGTGTGCAGTAGGTAAGTAAATAGAAAATAAATAAATAAAAAGAGATAAGATATCTAGATTTATTTGTTCCAATTACAGACAATTCCCAAATTCATTCACTGAACATTTCTATGCTCTTACCCTTATCAAGGTGGTTATAAGGATTTCCATTTTCAATGAGACATTAAAGGCACATGGATTTCCCATCAACAATGATACAAAAAATCTACATGGATTTTCTAAAAATCCATGCCACATCAAGATGAGAAGAGAGAGAGATTTGAGAGTCGAAATGAGGAACTGAGGGACTTTGTGACATGGCTTTATCAATGATTTCATGATAAATGTACATGGATGTTTGAGATACTCACATGCCACACCATATGACAGAGAGCGAGAGGAACTAGGAGGACTATCATATGGATGCATGGATAGATTCATGTCATTGATTTTACTGAAACGACATGGACATGCCATTGTGAAGATTCCATCAGATTTTCCTTCGTGATCTACTCAAGTCAAGTACAGAATAAATCAATATTTGTATGAATATTATGTATATTATATCAAAGGGCTCTCATCTTCATCAATTAAAGATCTCGTCGTTTCCTGCTGATCTTCACTTCGATGGGGTGAATCATACTATCAATGCTCATTAAGACACATGCTGCCTTCATGCTCGCATGGGATCACATGAAAATATGAATGATCCTTTCAAGCATAACATAAGATGAAATGAATGAAAGGAAAATCCCATTTCATAAGCAGCAAAGACCTTCATAATAATGTCTTTCCAGGGCACAAAAAGCTCAGAAGCAGCTCTTGAGTCTATACGTTACAGAAGTCCAGAATTGAATGCACAGTGAGAGAGAGAGAGAGATGATGATAGATGATAGATGAAGAAGAAGAAGAGCCGCTGCTTCCCAGCTGTTCTGGTAAGCTGCAGTCATATATCTATATACCTATCCAGCTACGAATATCCAACTAATAAAGTCAGCATGCCCTTTCCCAAAATCGAATGCAATCCAAATTAGAGCAAAATTATCAGCTGGAGCAAAGGAGAATTTCTGGGACAGAGGCCGGATCGAGCTCTAGAAGATCATCAACCACCCTGAAGGAAGGAATCCGGTGCGAGAATCTCAAGAACTCGTCACCGGAAATCTCCATTTTCACCCCCTCCCCTCCAGTTCTCAACGGCTTGAATGCTACCTTGTGCCCCTTAGCTTTCTCCAGCAGCTGCCCCGATATCAAAGACTTCGATGTCGACGCAATCTCCACGATCTCGTAATCAGCCTTCTCAGAGCACTGCTCCAGATCCGATGGCTGCCAGTCAGCACTCCAATTCCTGAACACAGCCCATACTTCGCCCACCCGGGGATAGATGTCATACAAATGCTGTCTCCGGCTAGAAGACCCCTCTGAAATCAGTGGCTGTACGAGGTGGGAGAAAGTTTCTACGGAGGAGTAAGTCTGCTTGCCTTCTTTTCCAGCAATGGGCCTGAATCTCCCGCACCCCAAGGGCAGGCCATTTTTCTAGCCACTTAGTCTCTGGTTCAGTCTGCGGGCAGGCTTCCAGCCAGTTAAGGTGCACCGAGAAATCTTCCTCTTTGTCTTTCTCTGCGAATTCAACCTTCTTCACGAGGGCATAGTACTTGGGGAACCCATCATCCTCGCAGTAAAGGGCCCATATCTGCCCCGCCTGGAACTTCTCCTTTACTCTGTCAGCTTCAAAATCATGGAACTCAGAGTCCTCATAGACTACGCGCAAGGGGCTCACAGGATTAGGGTTAGCTTCATTGGCCTTGGACTCTTTGTCTTCGTGCATGGGACTTGGACTGTTTGAATTAACTATTTCTGCTTTGGGTTCTTTCTCATGTTCCAAATGAACCACACCATTTTCTTTGCGGTGGTCTTCAGCTTCAGGACCAAATTTAGCTTCGTCTAGAGTCACCAGAGAGCATGTCTGGTCAACATTGGGAGGGAGGGAAGCATAATCAAGCTCAAAGAACCCTCGAGGAATGCCTTCTCTTTCATTTCCGGTCATCGTGTAAGAAGGCACCATGTGAGAGAATCTGAGGAGCTCGTCACGGGGAATGCGAACTGAGTCTCTTGCTCCTCGACAGAAGAGGCTCACAAACCCTTTGACTTTGACTAGCGGAAAGACCTCAATGCCTTCATCTGCAGAAAAACAATCAGAGATGATCTCAACAACCTCATAGTCAAAGAGACGATGCTGGTCTGGATCGAGGCTCCATTTGAGGTCCCAGTTCTTGAAGAGAGCCCATATTTGGCCTTTTAGAGGATAGATCAAGTAGTGGTTCTTTTTCTGACCTTTGCTCCAGGGCACAAGGTGGGAAAATACTCGGCTGTCCTCTGCGGTTTCAGTTTTCCCGAGCTTGAACTCTCCACACCCAACAGGTAATTCTTCCTCGCTCCAATCCTTCTCTGCCTTGCTCACAGGAAAGTATTCAAGCCAAGTGAATCGCACCTTGAATTCCGATGATGAAATACTCTTGATGATAGCATAGAACCTGGGCATCCCATCTAGGAAATCATAGAGCGACCAGATCTGACCAACCGAGAAACACTCTGCAGATCTACCCTTGTCAAAGTCATAAAATTCTGGATCAGGGTAGTCAAGGAAAGTCATGTTGACTTTAGGTTCGCCTGTATCAACACCGTTAGCCTTACTATCTTGGCTTTCTGGGTCACCGGAATCTGTCCGAAGGGTTCCTTCAAAATTCTTCTTTTTTGGTGAGTCTTGTCTAGTAAAGGTACCCTCTTTTTCTGATGTTTCATCAACTGGTACTTCAACTTTTCTAGCATCACTTTCAGCTTCAGAAAATGGCAGTTCATCTGTGGCAGAGGAAGATTTCTTCTTCTTGAGGCGCTTAAAATTAGTAGGATTCTTGGAATCCTCACCATCGCTGTTTTTTTCAGTGTATGAGACACTTTGTCTCTGTCTCGAGGATCTACGTGGGGTATGATCAACACCAGTTTTTGAACCATTGCTTCTTCCAACAGTTGTTTCAATATCAGAATCATCCGACTCGCTCTCAGATTCCACCGTCATCTTTCTTCCCCGCTTCTGCTTTGCATTTCCTGGCGACATCTTCTCATTTGGTGATTTCTGCTTCTGCGATCCTGTTTTAGATTCTTCTACCTTTACTTTCTCCTTTCCAGCATTCCCATCCTTCATTTCCACAGGTTCATTCTTGTCCTGACTACGTCCTGGGCCAAAGACCACTGTCTCTGGTACAGAATGGGCGCTGGTTTCTTGATTCTTACTTTGTTGTCTGACGTTTTTCTGCTGAGGGAATGCAGGCTTATTCACAGAAGAACTGAAGTTAGTTGTTCCATGCACACCTTGGGCTTCTATGTCAGTGGCAATAAAAGGGTTCAAGCAACTCTGGCAACGGAGAGCTTTATTGATGATGGTACGGTAATACTGATATCTTATCCCACAAGAAGGGCACACGGTCCAAAAAGTCATAGATGCAAAGACAGGCTGTGGTTGCTGCTGGTGAGTCGCTTGATTCTGTTGGTAAACATTGCTGAACGGTGGGGGGGCGCTGGGAGCCGAAGGTTGCTTTCTAGACTTCTTAGGCGCGCTGGCTATTGTGGTTTTCACACTGGCAGTCCTCTTGAAGTCATAAACTGAACGATTAGATCTGTCTGAAAGTACTCTGTGTGCCTCACCAACAAGCTTAAAGGCAGCTTCTGCCCCAGCAAACTTATTTTTGTCAGGATGAAGTAAGAGTGCAAGCTTGCGATATTGTTTCTTAATCAGAGCATCATCTGCAGTGGGGTCCACCTGAAGGATTCCGTACCAATCCTCTGAACCAGAGAGTTTGATTTCTGCAGAGCAATGCACTTCGCATACAGTGAGCATCTGTGATGCATTCTCGAGGTCAGGGTAAAGTCGTTGTGCTGTAAGGATCAATTTGCGGGCCCCAGAAAAATCTTTCAACTGCATCTTCTTCTCGGCAATGGATTTGGCACGAATCGCCTCTTCCTTGTTGCACTCCATTGCTATTTAAAAATCACAAAATGTAATAGCTTTTCAGAAGATGGTGATCCACCTACCCCCTCCTCATTGCTTCATCAAACAAGAACAGAAAGGGAACCAATTAGTTCTCTTATTCAACAAATTCAAATCATTCCCTCTCATTCCACAGAAAAAATCTGGGTAGATAATAACTAGGGAAAGAGAAACAATGAGAACACACGCACGATGCAGTGAAGAAAATAGTTGAGAGAAAAATCAAAGTTCAGAAGAACGAATGATAAATCAATGTGTTCCAATCCAGAGTAGATAAAAATATGGGAAATGAGCACAACACATTAGATTTGATTGTTTCTTTCTCTCCAACATGACTAGTATTATGTGAACGCCAACATGAATTAACCAGCAGCAGAACAGGGAGATAAAGTGAACAAGTATGGAATGGGGAAGGAGGCCCCTTTTCCGATCATAGGATCATTTTTTACTAAACCAGTTTGCTTGCATTCATCTGACAATAATGGCATTTCGCTTTAGCATCTTGCTGTTGGTCCCTTAACCGATTAAACAAATAAAAATACTAACCCTCGAGAACCTAAGGGTAGCATTCGTTGTGGAATTGAAACATTTTGCCGGATATGAAAATATTGACAGCTGAAAGAATTTTATGCAAAATCTCATTAGTACAAAATATTGAGGAGACCAACAAAACTTGACTGGCACAACAAGAATGATGAAGTGACTTCAACTAGAATTCAAAGTCCAAAACTGCCAAAACTTGTGTCTGATAAACCATCACAAGCTCGAAGATAAGTAACTGTTCTAGCATCGCCAAAACAAGAATAAATCTTAATCCAGATTTAAAAATCACGGAAAAGGTAGTAGTCAGACAATAGAAATCTAGTTAACAACAACAAAGCCAACGTTCTTCTACCCTAGACTGCAGCTGAACAACGACAATTACAGAAATTCAAGGTTACTCACTGAATAATTAAACGTGTCAGAAAATGATTCACGGTTTCACTTGTTTCTGACTCTTTTCGTTGATTTCCTGGACCATACATAGAGTTCTAATTGGATCCAGCTTCCACCTGTAAATCAAACCGAAATCACATTGACAATCAGAAGAGCATTGAAAAACAAAAGCACGTTCTGTTGCATCTAAGAAAAAAGCAAAACAATAGTCAAAAAATGAAGACATTGTCTCAAACAACGCTCAAAAACATAAAACACTGCTCTCTGGATATCAAAACTCTAAAACAAGATTATTGTATCCTGTTATCGAACAAATAACCTAAACGGAAAAAAATAAATAAACAGGGGATCAGAATGTCAAAACCGTCAAAACAAGATAAGCATTTCCCTCGGACGATTAAATAACATCTAACGAATATGAATAAACAGAGTTGAAAAAACCGATATCGTCTCAAATAAACCTCGAGATAACAAAATTACCGGTAATGGAAAATCAAAACCCTAGAAATAGGTCAAATATAGCCTGCCGAGAGCAATGAGGTAAATAGGAGGCCAAAAGATGAAGACATCATCTCAAATAAACCTCGAGAAGAAAATACCCCTCTTGAAAAAAAAACCCAAAACCCTAGAAATAGAGTGTAATAGTCTGCGGATGAATAGATAACCTTAGACGAAATGAAGTAAACAGGAGGTCCAAACGAAGACATCGTCTCAAATGAATGAATTAGGTAAATTATTGTCTGCAGACGAATAAGTAACTTAAAACGATAATGAAGTAAACAGGGGATTATAAACTGAAGATGAATCAATAACATCAAACGAAAATGAAGTGAACAGGAGATCGGAAAATGTACGCGTCGTTTCAAAAAAAACCCTTGAGAAAAGAAAATTAGTGTTCTCCAGGTATCAAAACCCTAGAAACAAGACTACTATTGCCCAACAATGAACAAATAATTTAAAACGAAAATGAAAGCAATCAGGAGGGAACAAAATGAAGATATCATCACCACTCAACCTCGAAAACAGAAAATTACCGCTCTCGGGATATCAAAACCCTAAAAACAGGCTAAATCTTGTCCGGAAGTGTCGACCTAACTTAAAAACGGAAACGTAGAGAGAAATATAGACACATAGAATTGTCGGTTACCCCTTGGGGGAGTTATCGCCTGAACTAGGGTTAAAAATGAGCGGGAACTGGAGTGGAGAAGCGAGGAGTGAAGCCAACGGCCGACGCGGCGGCGGAAGAGGCGAAATCGAGACTAGAGCGAGCGAGCGAGGATCTGTCTTTCCCTCCGCTGTCGCCGCTTGTTGAGGCGGGAACAGCCAGAAAGGCCGGAGAGATGGAGGGAGAAAGGGACTGCTTCACTTTGAGGCCCAAAATTTTGGAGATTTCACCCGCCCGCCGTCTCAACTGTTTACTAGAGTGAATTACTTTAGGGGCCCCAAGTTTTTGAAATATTACGAATATGTCCTTTGTAGAGAGAAAAGGATAGAAATGGAAGTTAGGATCACCAGATCTTCTTGTGATTCGAATAGAGGCCCATCGATCTGACTTTCCACAACGAATCAAGCAGATCAGATCGAGCTTGATTCGGATCGGATCGTTGATTCCCTGTGGATTCGCCTTCCCAAATTTGAGAGATTTGGGGAGAAAAAAATCCCTTCACTCTGAGGCCCAAAAATTTGGGGATTTCACTTTGCCCATTGGTGACTAGGATCAAATTTTCTATAGGCCCAAGTTTTGAAATATTATGAAAATACCCTTATAGATATAGAAGAGGGGATATAAACAAATGGGCGATGATAGTAGACATGATTTGATATGACCATCATTTTGGGCAAGGACAACGTCAACACCCTTGATCTTGATCAAGTGAATGAAAAGGGAATGATGATCTTCGCAACTTCCTCGCGAAGGTGTCTCGAGTTAGTTATAGTTAGTTGGGCTACTGAAAATCTCTCGAAAATTTATGCAAAGTTTGATGTTATGCTTTCTCACTAGGGTTTAGAGAATGTGGGTAAAGCATTGTTGAATCTCTTGCAGTTTCAATTTTTTACATAATCTAGAGTCTAGTCACCGCATTCATCCGAGTCAACTAAAAATATCAAGTATTTCTATATGATTGTGATTCAATTCATCGAATATTTAAAGTCTCGGCGAAATGAACTAATGAGGAGAAGTATATTTGCACTTGAACTACATTCTCGTATACATGATTTCGTGCACGGGCTTTTTCACGAGATCGACTTTGTAGTTGTTTATTCATTAGAGGATTTGATGATTTCAATATATTGGAAATCATGATTTTATGTTGCATATGGTGATATCATCAATATTACTTGTTGTTGGAATCTCCCTGCCTCAAGATCTACCAATTTATATTCATTACCATAAACATATCATTGTCGTTTATCCCAAATTTTCATTTATCATGTGTTGATGTGTAAGAAAAATTTCGTACAAAGTATTTTTGAACCAAAATTCAAGGTTAAAAAGGTCGTGTCATGACTCGATCACTGATGGAATTGATCAAAGGTTCTATGATCGCCTGCATCCATCATGGCAGTCCAATTGATGATGGCAATCCGATCAGTGATTGTCATTCTCTAATGGCAATTTGGATACATTTTAGCAGTGGTCCCAGCTTTTAAAATATTAGAATCATATCCTCCAGAGAGAGGAGCCAAGATTATTGGTCATAGAATATTCGATTTATGTGTCAATCTCAATGGGCTTTCACTATTTAGAATAACTGAATTTTTATTTTACTATATCTACTCATCCAAATTAAGGTGAATTTAGGGTGAATTTTTTGTGGCTTAAAAATGAAATATTATGAAATAACCTATCAGAGTTAGTTTGAGGTGTTTTTCATCAGAGGCTTCATATTTTGTGTCATAATCATGAGGCTCTCCTTCACTTTGGGGCTTGAAATTTTGGGAATTTCACGCGCTGCTTTCTCAATTGGCAAGTACTATAAATTTTTCTTATGGTGCGTGAATTTGAAATTTTGCCAACAATACCCTTTTAGAGAGAGAGATCTTTGAATTTATTTGTTGTTTTTGGATGGTTTTTGCTCATAAGAATTATCATCATGCTATTTCCGAGTGAAAATTTTGTAATAGTCCATAAACGAGGAATACCTAGACTGCCCTTTGAGAGAGAGAGAGGGAGGTGTTGATTTGAATCCTGAATTTATTTGTTCTGTGTTGGGATCTATTATTTTGTTATTTCCTACACCTTTTAGAGAGAGAGATGTTTTAGTAAGAATCCATGTGAATTGGGTTTTCCACTTTAGGAATTATTTTAGGATTTCCATTTTAGGAATCCATTTTGTTCTCGGTGGGATTTCTTTCATAAGAATTCTAATTCTCATTCAGAGATAGCCTTAGAAAGAGAGAGAGAGAGAGAGACGTTTGATTAGAATTTTAGGCATTTTTATGGGTGTTTTCCCTATTAAGAAATCTTGTTCCAATTTAGAAATAACCTTTTGATAACGATCCATCTGTTGTTCTCGACAAAGAGAGGGACCCATATGTTTCTTTCAAGTAATTTTCATTGAAATAATTATCATTACACTTGTAATTAGATATTTCAACCTACGAGATGTCAAATAATAAAAGTTATAGGATTTGATTATCCATTTGGTCACAGTCATGATCTCAACTATCGTATTATTGGTAGATTGATTCCAATATACTTATGATCGGCGATTCGAACAACAAGTTTTACTAACTGAGATTGATCAATTTTTTCGATCAACGTCGATAGAAATCGAGTGAGAATAGCAAAGTCACAAAGCAAGCCACATGCATGGGAGAGTGAGGGGCCATTGCCGCCAATGAATTAAGGAAATATTAGTAGAGAAGAGGGAGGAGGAAAGAATCTATGCAATCTAGTCTTCAACCAACGTAATTATCTCCATTTATCAATCTCTTCGCATGTGACCTGAAAGCTTGGTGGTGACTTCCTAGACTTGAGATTGGGACATCTCAATCCTTTCCAAAGACTTATCTTTATGTTTTCCAATTTTAATTGAGTGTTCGTACAGAATTTTGTCTCCTAATTCTTCGTCAATTAAATTTTTTAATTCTAGAAATTAGTTATGTTTCATGAATTTTGAACAAGAAAATTTATTCTTTGTCCAGTGCATGGTCCTTTTTTTAATCTTGTGAACATCTAGTGTCATAATGGAATAATTTTCCGTCAACTTTGATGGTTTTATAGATTTGGAAGCCTATTTTCACCTTCCATGGATTTTACATGTGTGTGAATGAATTTTTGTTTTATGCATCATTAAATTTCTTTCTTCAGTTCATCCCATGGTAAATTTTTCAAGTACACTGGTTTAATATTTGTCTCCATTTTACTATTGCTTATGGTTTGCAACAAGCACATTTTGGGTTCTTATGAAATCTTTATTTTTTTCGTTACAAAAAATTTCAACTTTGTGCTTACATTTAACTAAACTGCCTTATTATGTAGGATTAGATCCACCCGATACTCTTTGGATATAATATAGGACTTGTTCAAGCAAAGGCTCATCATTCCAAACTTTTCTAAAAAAACATTATTTCCTAATGTTTATGCTCAAATTTTGTTTTATTTTCAATGTTTTCATAATGCATGTAACCATTTGAATATCATCTTGAGTATCTTGGTGTATTTTATTTATCTCACGACGACTTTCGTTTCTCTTCTTCATGCCTATCTATTCTTTCGTGATTTTCGAAGAAAGTATTATTGGATATTCTTCTAGAAACATGATTTATTTTCTATAAATCAAAATATTTACTTAATATAGGCTTGATCAAAATTCTAATATATTTCTCCGTTGATATTAGAAGATGCCAACCGATTTATTCATATGATGGGGAAGTTGATCTATTTTATAGTCACTTGTCATGATATTTTAAAAGAGGAACATTACAAGCTGCCTTGTGGAGGCACTCAGAGTTCTTGGATCAATAAAGTGGGCCATTGGAAAAGGGCTAATCTACAAATGACATGGTAATCTTCAAATTTAGGTTTATTCTAACTTGAGATATATTTAGGACAAAGGAGATAAAAATTTGGCAATGTTCTGGTGCCCGTATGTTGATGGTAATATAGAAAATTTGTGATCCCAAGAACAAAAAGGTTTTTTCCCATTCTAAAGCATAAACTATATTTTTGTGATCAAAATAGCTTGTAAGATGGTGTATCTATGCTCTTTCTTACAAGACTCAAGGGTTATGCATTTGATGTCTATGCCTACGTAGTGTGATAACCAAGTAGCCATTTTTATTGCAAGAAATCCTACCGTTCATGGGCATACAAAGCACATTGAATTGATTGTCACTATGTTTGTGACAATATACTATAAGGGATCATCTCTACACTACATGTGTTCATCTGCATGGCTAGCTAAATCACCGACAACCTCAAGAGCTAGGCATATTTAATTTGTACACTCTAGCTTGAGAGAGAGTGTTAGAGTATGGCTCAATAAGGTAAGCTCTTTAAAGGCCCATCTTCTAGATACCTCTTCCCCTCTCTGTATTGAATGAGGTTATTCTCTTCTCCTATCTATCAATTAGAGTTTTCCATTTATATCGATACTCTTATTTTGCCTTTTTTATTATCTCTAGTAGTGGGACAAGAAAGAAGCAGAATGGCAAGTAATCATGTATCTTCTTGGCTCTAGGAGGAACAGGGCTCTCTCTCTCTCTCTCTCTCTCTCTCTCTCTCTCTCTCTCTCTCTCTCTGTGTGTGTGTGTGTGTGTGTGTGTGTGTGATGCAGCTTTAGCGTAGGAACACTACAGAACAAGGACTTGAATCCACAAGCCTTGGTCTTCAAGAAGAGTTAGTATCTGAATCCACATAACTAACCTCTTCAACCCTTGAATCCACAAGGGGGTGTACTCGAATCCACAAGCACAGAGCACCCTCTAACCAGGAGAACACTCAAAAAGAAAGCAGAGCTCTCAAAAGGGGATAACTTTAAATTGTGTCTTCCAGTGTTACAATGGGGGGCCTTATATAGGCATAAAAAGTGAAGGGTCGTCTAAGTGATTTGACCCATGAAAAGACAACACAAAAGTCTTGAAAATACAACTCTGACATCATGCATGTGTCAAAGACAGAAGTGACAAAAGTAAAAGTGAATCTTCTAAGCCTTGTCAGGCCTCTCTAGAAAGATATTTGTAATTTCCAAGGCATGTCATAAATATTTGTGGTCCCTAGGAGATTGTCTGACAAATGTGTCAGGTCCTAGGGATTCTCCCAAGGCCCAAAATGCTTTAAATGGGCCTCCAATAAGAACTTGCCCATAATTGTAGAAAATGGGCTCCTGGGCTACATTCTGGCCTACATTACTCTCTCTCTCTCTCTCTCTCTCTCTCTCTCTCTCTCTCTCTCTCTCCATATCAGTCTCTCGCCTAGTCCCCCAACCCTACCCTGGAAGCTTGGCCATTGGCCCCTTCTTGCCTTCATCCATATGTTTATCTCCTTCCTTTGGAGTTTTGGATACATAAGGTGATCACTTGATCCAATTTGTGGAATTTTGGTAGGTGCTAGTAACGAGGCAGTATAAGTTGTATTTGATTGGGAAAGCGTGTAGTAGATGGTACATAAATTTGTTCAATTATTTAATTTATATTCCATCCATCTCTCTCTCTCTCTCATGTTTTAGCACATCTCGACTAGTTGATATCATGTTAACTAAACATGAAAATACATGATTATTAATACAAATTAAGACATAAGACATTCCATTATAATGCATGTTGTCAAATTTTTTAGTGTTTATCTATCATTATATGAAAAAGTCATTATAATCTCAATATGTATTAATTTAGAGTTGTATATGATGAATTAAAGATAATATTTTCATAACACATCTTTACTTGAGATTATAATTAGTTTTTAAGGTTAAATAATAAGAGAAATCATTTTATATACACTCATATATTTTTCTAAGTTTTAAAATCTAAAAGAAATGAGTGTATTTTTAAATCAAAATTTATTCTCTTGTTATTTATTAAATTTGACTTTTTAGAATGATATATAATTTAATTTCTGATCCAATGAAATAAATTTAGATTAATTTAGAGTTGTATTTTAAAATATATGAATTTTCTAATTTTTAGGGATTTTTTCAGATTTTTTCAGATTTTATAATAAATTTTTCTGAATTTAAAATCGATTTATTTGAATTTATTTTTCGCGCACGTGACATGGCAGAATGTGGAGCGTATGATCGCGCGATTAATCGCAACCGTCAATCGTCATTTAAGGCGGGGGTACGTATCACAATTCTATTCGTCGTCGAATCATTTTAAAATGATTTAATCTCAGCCGTCGATCTGAGGAGTTATAACATATGAGATTAAAACTAACGAAGTGCATTTGGACCGTCGGATCAAGATCAAATGGTGACTATTTAATGTGTTACTTATAACGTGTGCGATGTGACTTCATATCGACGGTCCATCTGAGATATAATGACCATGACTTAATTGTAACGATTCACAATCTTGCATTTCATCAGAGTCATTGATCAAGAATTAAATGCTTCATCGGACGATTACGCCCAATTCGCCCTATAAATAGAGATGTTCTTCAACATTATAAAGCATTCCAGGCCAATTCGAGTAATCAAACTATTTAGACACCAAATCCCTTAAATCACTTGCTTCCAATTGCTTCTAGACTCATTTTCGCATCCACGTAGTGCTTGAAAGTGATATTTCGCTAAGAGAATAGGAAGAAATCAGCTATTGAACATCAACGATCATTTTTCGAATTCGGGAATGAAGAGCCTTTGATCTGGTGAGTAATTGGATCAATTTGAGCGTGATCTTGGGTTAGAGATTGTATTTCATCCTAATCTTCCTTCGCATAGCGTTAGATTTCAATTTCGAATTGTAATTTTAGTCAATTTTAATTTCAATTTTGGTTTTTCATGATTTTTAATTTTTGAAATTTTTCTCTTATTCACTCGATGATTTCTTTGTAAATCTTGATCCAAATTCAGTGATTTTTGATTCCATGGATTTCTTTTTCAAGTCCTCTTTCCAAAAATATAAATTTCCCTAATTTATCACCATGATTCATCGTCCAATTTGATCAAATTTTAAAAGATCATATGAAATTACCCTAATTCTATGTGTAATGGACCCTTGTTCACCACTATACTCCTTAATTCATGAATATTTGATAAAATTTGTGAGTTTGATATTAGTTTTGACATGAATTGGTGTGTAATCAACAACCGCATCAATTCATTCCGTCACTAGTCAATTAAGCGATCTGGCACTTAGCACTAGATGGAGGATTTGAGAGCAGTTTGCCATGATGTCTAACTTGACAAATGGATACGGAAAACACATACTATCATCTAGTGTTCAACTCATGTACCTTGAGCCATAGTGGTATCTCTTGTGACACTCTTTGCAACTAGCATTTTACTTACCAACTGTAGCTTCAATTGATACGATAAAAAGATGGGGTTGTTGACGTAGCGTTTTATGCGGTCGTTAAAATACACAAATGTCAGTCAAGCAAAATTTATAATTCCGACTCACAATAACACATATATAAAATCAAGTATAGTGTAAAGATCAGGTCGATCTAGAGATAACACAATTGACTTTGATCGTAGAGTTGACTTGGTCAAACTTATGTTTAATTAAGGTTTTAAATAAATAAAAGTGATATATAATCAATGAAAATGATATAAATATACTAAATAAAATACTTTAAGAATTTAGAAGCTGATTTGACCGAAGAAATGTCAAAGTCAAGGTCAAAGCATTCACTTTGACCAATAATTGACTTTCTATAAAATCATAGAATAAAAAGGGCTCAAAATATTACAAAAATTATATATTTAGAAACTAGAGAGAAAATGAAAATTATTGATATAAAATTTGTGATTTTTTGAGAAGAATTAGATTTATTATGAATTATTGAAAATCAAAGATTAGAAAAATCCTGAAATAAACACTTCGATGTAAATCTTCAAATTGACTGACCAAATGATATACAAATCTTACAATTTATATATTAATGGAAAGCTAACAACCATAGGTTTCCAAAGAGACCAAAATTATTAAATTTCACCTTGTATTTTGAAAGTAATTGCACCCGCAAGTCAACGCCCAAATTCAAATTGAAAATGAACAATAGATGGTCAAACGTTAAATTGAGGGGCCAAATAATAATAAAATTTTACGAATTTTCTATCTACGAAAATCTGATGAAACAAGGAATCCAATGAAATCAGAATCAAATAATTCGGACTTAGGACCAGGGAGAAATCCTTTTTTCAAAATTAGCAAAATTCACTCTCAAATTTGGGCGAAAATGAAGAACAAAACGACTAAAATGATAAAATTAACTACCTAAATCTAATCTAAATACAAATTTCTGCAAGATAAATAATCGATTCACTCTACTAACCCGATTGAAGTGAAGATTTGGCTTCAATTCACGCAGATTGAAGAGTATTTGGTCGGTTTCTTCCTCGGCGTATGTTCGGCGTTCAAGGGGAGAATTCGATCAAATCAGGCAAGGATTCGTGATCAGTCCCACCCCAATTGGATTGCAATCGAGTCTAAACCTGGGGGATCACAAAGAACTAAGGATTTTGCTCAAAGACCGCTTAATTGCTTCATGATTCAATCAAGAGTTAAGTTTGAAAAGGGAAGAACATCGGTATTTATAAGGAGATTCCGCGCGAAAAATACGGGCCGTTTGATCCAGTGAAGACCGATCGACAGCCACGATCGCGCGATGATCGTGGGTGATGATCCCATGACCCAGCCATTTCCGCCATCCGATTTTCATTATTGCGTCGAGGTGAGTCCACGTGTCACCCCCCACGATTAATCAGGTAACCAATTAATCGCGACCGTTCGATTTCACTAATGAAATCGATGGATCGCATTAACCACGTGCATTGATGAAGATCCGGTGGACTCCGGGTCCACGTGATTGGCGCATCTCCAACATCGCGATCATATCCGACGCGCCAAATGATGCCATGTCGCCTGTAATTAAGAAAAATTAAAAGGGAACATAGTCCCACACGGAAAGAATTAATAGAATCGACGAGCATAAAAGGTACAGCTGCGTAACGCCTTTGCGTTACCGCCCCAATACTCTTACTTGGGCCCACTAACCCGTGGGCCCATCACCTGCCATCCTGAAGCTACTCTCACCACGTGGCGCCACTCAGGCGTCTGCGTGGACTCGTGTGGCCCTGACATGCGTCCGCGCCACCTCTGTGCCATGCAGGCATTTGCCACGTGGCATCCGCGCCACCTCCGCGCCACGTGGCCTTGCGTGGCATGTTGCATCCGCACGGGTCCTGTGTCACGTCAGCCCGCGGTTCCTGCGGAAAATACCCCCTTTTTCGTTTTTAAATAAGGAAATAAAATCAATAGAATCCAGAAAAAAATCTAGAAAATTTAGAAATCAATAACTTAAAAAATATAACTCATTTTTAATTCAAATTTTCTCTATTGGATGACAAATTTCTTCATCTTTAATATTATACCACCTAAAAATATAAACTCAAACAAGAAAATTGGATGGATTAAAAATAATACTAAGTCATTCATTAAGAATTCTCTCTTTTAATCATCTAATCATTCTTTTATTGGAATTGGTGCTTTTAATCATCTACTAAAGTCAAAGTAAGTTAAGGAAAGTAATTAATTTCTATTTATTTAACCTTGTAAAAGATAAACATCCATAAAGCACATAATTAGCCCTAATTAATGGATAAATATGGACTTTAGTAGAATGACATACAAATGGGGAAAATTCATAAAAACTATGATAACATGCATCATAATTACATAAAATAAGCATGAATATTAGTTAAATAAGATCAGAATTTTAGTTAAATATGCATGTTTCAGTTGTCAAAAACCTTAAAGTGGGGAAAATAGAAACTACTTTGACATTCATTAAAAACACTCACAAGTGGAGAAGGAGATTGTCCCCTCGAGATGTATGGTTTAGTTGCTTCTTCTTCCATCCTCTTGTTCGCAGTTGTTGGCTACTAACGAAATGAATTGGTGCGGTCGTTGATTACACACCAATTCGTGTCAAATTTAATACCAAACTCACCAATTTTATGAAATTAATACGAATTGAATAGCATGGTGGTGAATAAGGGTCGATTCCATAGAGAAATATGGTAATTTCGAATGATCTTCTAAAATTTGATCAAATTGGACAATGAACGATGGTGATAAATTAGGACAATCCACGAAATCAAAAATCACTGAATTTAGATCAAGATTCGCGGAGAAATCATCAAGTGAATAAGAGAGAAATTTTTTAAATTAAAAATCGCGAAATTGAAATTGACTAAAATTACGATTCGAAATTGAAATCTAAAGCTATACAACGGAAGATTAGGATAAAATACAATTTCTAACCCAAGATTGCGCTCGAATTGACCCAATTACTCAACGGATCAAGGGCTTTTCATTCCCGAATTTGAAAAATGATCGTTGATGTTCAAGAGCCAATTTCTTCCTATTCTCTCAATGAAATCTCACTTTCAAGCACTGTGTGAATGCGAAAATGAGTCTAGGAGCGATTGGAAGCAAGAGATTCAAAGGATTTGGTGTCTAAATAGTTCAATTACTTGAATTTCCCTGGGATAATTTACAATGTCGAAGAACATATCTATTTATAAGGAGAATTGGGGGTAGCCGTCCAATCAAGCGTTTAATCTTCAATCAACATCCCTGATGAAATGTAGAGATGCCAATCGTTACTGTTAAGTCGTGGCCGTTGGATATGAGATGGACCATCAAGATGAAGTCACGTCGTGCGCATTATAAGAAACACATTGAACGATCGCCATTTGATCTTGATATGACGCTCCAGATACGTTTAGTCGGTTTTAATCTCAGCCGTTATAACTCTTCAGATTGACGGCTGAGATTAAATCATTTTAAAATAATTTGTCGTTGAATAAGATTGTGCCACGTACCCCTCTCCCCCCACCTTTAAGTGACGATTGATGGTCATAATCAATAGCGTGATCAGATGCTCCAGATGCTGCCAAGTCACCTGCACGATTATAAAGTCGAAATTAGATCAAATAAATCGATTATAAATACATAAAAATAACAAAAATCTGAAAAAATCCCCAAAAATTATAAAATTCATATCTTTCAAAATATGACTCCAAATTAATCCAAATTTATTTCATTGGATCAGAAATTAAATTATCTATCATTCTAAAAATTCAAATTTAATAAATAACAAGAGAATAAATATTATTTACAAAATATACTCATTTCTTTTACATTTTAAAAGTTAGAAAAATATGAGTGTATATAAAATGATTTCTCTTATTATGGAACCTTAAAAACTAATTATAATATCAAGTAAATATGGGTTGTAAAAATATTATTCTTAATTCATCATAATTAACCCTAACTTAATGTATTTTGAGACTATAATGACTTTTTCATGGAAGGTAGATAAACACTAAAAAATATGATAACATGCATTAGAATGGAATGTTTCATGCCTTAATTTACATTAATAATCATGTATTTTTATGTTTAATTATCATGTTATCAGTTGCTAAAACCTCAAGAAGCATTCCAAGAGCTCTTGGATACACTTGGAGGTACTCAAGCACTCTTCATTAGGCATATTTATTCTCACACAAAGCACTAAAACACTCCAATTTACATGCGACTAGTGCATTTCATGTGCTTTGTCGAGTATTATTGTCACTGATGAAACATTTCTGCGCGTGTTGAGGTCATTGAAAACACATGAATGCATGTCAAAACAATTATCAAACTCACCAATGTTAAGTTTAAATCAATAATTAATTAGTGTAATAGTGAATAAGGGTCGAATCCATAGAGAAGTAAGATAATTTTTTAGATATTCTTCAAATTTTATTAAATAGGATGACGAATTGAGATGATAAATTAGGGATTTTAATATATTTGGAGAGAAGACTCAAAGATGAATCAACATAATAAAAAATCGCTCGATTTGGATCAATATTCATGGAGAAATCAAATAGTGAACTCTAAGTAGAAAAATTGATCGCGAGGAGAGAGAAAACAGAAATTTTATAAAGTTCAACTAATCTATCATTAGAAATTAAAATCTAATGTAATAAGAAAAAATTTAGCAAGAAAAAACCACAATTTAACTAGAAATCATGCTCAAAATGATTTAATTCATCGTCGGATCAAGACTTTTCATTTTGATTTAAAAAAAAAGAAAATCCAATGTTCAAGTAGCAAATTCTCTTGATTCTCTAAACAAAATCTCACTTTCAAATACTCTTTGTACGTGAAAATTGTTAAAGCCTCTCCTATTGGGCTGAAGCCCACTTTCTCCTTTTCTCTCTCCTCTCTATCTCTCTCCTATATATCTCTCTCTTGTGCATGTATCCATCACATCAAACCCTATTTTCTGTTTTTCCTCTCTCTTTCGTGTTCCTCTCTCTAACATGGTATCAGAGCAAGGTTATGAAAAATTTTAGGGTTTCCCCTAAGACGCCGCCGCCCTCAAGTGCCGCCGTCTTGTCCTGCGACGCCGCCGCCCTCAAGTGCCGCCGTCTTGTCCTGCGACGCCGCCGCCATCAGCCATCGTCGCCCTGCGTCGCCCTGCCCTGCTGTCGCCCTGCGTCGCCCTGCCAAGCCGTTGATCTGCTATCAAGCGTCCGGTCGTCGCCCTGCTGTCGGCCGTCGCGCCTTGCCCCTCCGTCGCGCCCTGCCGTCGTGCCATGCTCAGCCGTCATGCACTGCCCTGCCGTCGCGCCCTGCTGCCATTGCCCTGCTGCCTTCGCCGCCCCGGTC
>CM044115.1:10453798-10497016 GCA_024174645.1 Lemna minuta | reverse complement strand
CTATTAAGAAATCTTGTTCCAATTTAGAAATAACCTTTTGATAACGATCCATCTGTTGTTCTCAACAAAGAGAGGGACCCATATGTTTCTTTTAAGTAATTTCATTGAAATAATTATTATTACAATTGTAATTAGATATTTCAACCTACGAGATGTCAAATAATAAAAGTTATAGGCTTTGATTATCCATTTGGTCACCGTCATGATCTCTACTATCATATCATTGGTAGATTGATTCCAATATACTTATGATCGGCGATTCGAACAACAAGTTTTACTAATTGAGGTTGATCAATTTTGTTGATCAACGTCGATAGAAATCAAGTGAGAATAGCAAAGTCACAAAGCAAGCCACATGCCTGGGAGAGTGAGGGGCCGCTGCCGCCAATGAATTAAGGAAATATTAGTAGAGAAGGGGGAGGAGGAAAGAATCTATGGCATCTAGTCTTCAGCCAACGTAATTATCTCCATTTATCAACCTCTTCGCATGTGACCTGAAAGCTTGGTGGTGACTTCCTAGACTTGAGATTGGGACATCTCAATACTTTCCAAAGACTTATCTTTATGTTTTCCAATTTTAATTGAGTGTTCGTACAGAATTTAGTATCCTAATTCTTCGTCAATTAAATTTTTTAATTCTAAAAATTAGATATGTTTCATGAATTTTGAACAAGAAAATTTATTCTTTGTCCAGTGCATGGTCCTTTTTTTAATCCTTTGAACATCTAGTGTCATAATGGAATAATTTTCTGTCAACTTTGATGGTTTTATAGATTTGGAAGCCTATTTTCACCTTCCATGGATTTTACATGTGTGTGAATGAATTTTTGTTTTATGCATCATTAAATTTCTTTCTTCAGTTCATCCCATGGTAAATTTTTCAAGTACACTGGTTTCATATTTGTCTCCATTTTACTATTGCTTATGGTTTTCAACAAGCACATTTTGGGTTCTTATGAAATCTTTATTAATTTCGTTACAAAAAATTTCAACTTTGTGCTTACATTTAACTCAACTGCCTTATTATATAGGATTAGATCCACCCGCTACTCTTTGGATATAATATAGGACTTGTTCAAGCAAAGGCTCATCATTCCAAACTTTTCTAAAAAAAAAATGTATTTTCCTAATTTTTATGCTCAAATTGTGTATTTTTTCAATGTTTTCATAATGCATGTAACAATTTGAATATCATCTTGAGTATCTTGGTGTATTTGATGTATCAACTATTACTGTTTCATTATTTTGTGGTGTAGTGTAATATGACTTTAAATCTTAGTCATGCATGTAAAATTTATTTTTCAAGTTGATTAAGTATGATTAAGAAAATAATGAGATGGAGATATGCTTGACGAGATGATTTCGTGCGGTCGTTGAATACACACAAACTTATGTTAACAAAAATTCTAGACTCACCAATTTTAAGATTAAATCACTAATTAAATAGTATAGTGGTGACCAAGGGTCAAATCTGACGAATCGAGACCGCGAGGTCGTCAATTGCACACTATCTCGTGTCAAAATAAAGTTCAAACTTACTAATTTAATAAAAATATCTCAAATTGAGGGGTATAATAGTAAATATGGGTCGAATCCACATAGATTTAGGGAAATTTCTGATGATCTCTTCGAATTTGATCAAATAGGACAATGAAATGATGATAAAAACTGGGGAAAATGGTATTTTATGAAAGATAACTTAAAGACGATTCCACATAATCAAAAATCATCAATTTTGACTTTGATTTCGCGGAGAAATTGAAGATCAAAGTGAGAGGTATTTTCCGAAATTAAAAATCGCGAATTAACCAAAAATAAGCTTGAAATTAAACTAAATTACTAATCTAAATAGAAATTAAACACTAATAGACAATAGATTAGGAAAAACCGCTTACACTAACCCACAATTGCGATTGGATTAACCCAATTAATCACCGGAATCAAGGCTATTCATCAAAATCCAAAAATCACGATTCGTGGAGTTCAAACGTCAATTTCTTCCTCGTCTTTCGCCCAAATCTTGATCTTAAGCACTATGTGGATGCGGAATTGAGTCTAGAAGCCATTAGGATCAAGAGATTCAAGGGATTTGGTGTCTAAACAGTTCAATTAGATTGAATTGCTCTCAAATGCTTTACAAATCAGAAGAACATCTCAATTTACAAGAGATTTGGGCGTAACTGTCCGATGAAACCGATCAACGGCTCTGATGAAACGCATGATCGTGAATTGTTACCGTTAAGTCGTGACCATTGGATCATGATCGGACGCTGGAGATGAAGCCACGTCATCGTGCGTTATAAAATGCATCAAAATGCATCCGTTGGATCTCGATCGGACACATCAGATGCGTTTCTCCGTGATCTAATATCGATCGTTATAACTCTTGCGATCAACGGTGAAGATTAGACGCATCCGGTGTACCCGATTAATCCACGTGTGCCCATCGATTTAAGTGAAGATCGACAGATGAGATCACACGCGCGATCGGACGTCCCACACGCTGCCACGTCGCCTCCTCGCCTTGATCATTGATCGCGATCAATCGGACGGCTCTGATCGGACCACGTCACCTGCGCGCTTTAAATAGTCTGAAAATTCGATTTTAAATTAGAAAAATTGATTTTTAATTCTGGAAAATCCATAGAAATTCATTAAAAATTCAGAAAAATTCTAGAAAAATCCCTAAAAATTAGAAAATTCATAACTATCAAAATATAACTCCAAATTAATCCGAATTTCTTTCATTTGATTAGAAATTTAATTATCTATCATTCTAAAAAGTCAAAATTAATAAATAACAAGAGATTTAAATTCTATTTCAAAAATACATTCATTTCTTTAAGATTTTAACTTTAAAAATGATTTCTCTCATTATTTCACTTTAAAAACCACTTATAATCTCAAGTAAAGATAGGTTATAAAATTATTTATCTTTATTTCATCATAATTAACCCTAATTTAAAGTATTTTGAGATTATAATGACTTTTTCTTAGAATGATAGATAAATACTCATAAATATGATAACATGCATAGGAATGAAATCTTTTATGCCTTAATATGCATTAATAATCATGTATTATCATGTCTAATTAGCATGTTATCAGAATCCACGTAAAAAATAAGAGAAATTTTGAGATGTCTTTAAAATTTGATCAAATCAAACAATGAATTGAGGTGAGACAGATAACTCCTAGATGAATCCGTATAATAACAAATTACTTGATTTGGATCAAGATTCGCAGAGAAATCAAGGAGCAAAATTTAGGTAGAAAATCGATCGCGAAGAGAGAGAAAAACCAAAATTAAATCTAAAATTAATCTAATATAAGATTTAAAATTAAAATCTAATGCTACAAGAAGATAGATTAGGAGGAAAACAGGTAATCTAATTAGGCTTCAAGGCTTTTCGAAATGATCCAATTAATCGTCAGATTCAAGGCTTTTCATGTGTGAAAATGAATTTCAGCATTCAAGAGGTGATTTCAAACACTCCCAGAATGCAGAAATGAGTCTAGAAGAGAAGAAATCAAGAGATTCAAGGATTGAGTTATCTAAATAGTTCGATATTCTCGAAAAATTCAATAATGAGTTTTTTCATCGAAGAACATTTCAATTTATAGAGAAATTGGGCATGACTGTTGGATGCGCCTCTTCGTCTTTGATCAAAGATTGAGGTTAAACGCCAATTCATGAATCATCGTCTTTGAGTTGCATCCATTTGATCTTCATCGAATGATCGAGATGAGTGCACATCTCCATCGGGGTGCATTTAATCTCGACTGTTATAACTCCCCAGATGAGCAGCAGAGATTAAATCATCTTAATATGAATCATGGCCTAATTGGATGCAGCCATGTACCACCTCGAGTAAGTGAAATCCGACGATTAGGATTAAATCAAGCAGTCGGACGCATCTTGTTGCGCCACGTCACTTGTAAATTAAACAAAAAGAAATAGTCTCACATGACATAAATTCAGGATTTTTACGAGTATATAAGCTGCATGAGATTAATTCATAATAGATGTTTAACCCACAAATTACTCACACGTGCACAAACGCGCACATACGCACACACTTGTGGACGCACGTGTCGCAACGTGGCGACGCTCCACCATGTCAGCTCATGATAAATAAAAAATTATTATTATTTTAAAAATCGAAAATAGGTTTAAATAAATTCATAAATTTTTTAAAAAATCCCAAAAAATGTAAAAATTCATAACTTTCAAAATACAACTCCAAATTAATCCAAATTTATTTTTTTGGATCAGAAATTAAATTATCTATCATTATACAAAGTCAAAATATTTAAATAACAAGAGAATAAATTTTAATTTAAAAAATACACTCATTTCTCTTAGAAAAAAAAACTAGAAAATATATGAGTGTAAATAAAAAGATTTTCTCTTATCATTTAATCATGAAAATGTAATATGATATCAAATATAAATGATAATTTTATTATTAAATTATGCATAATTATCCCTAAAATGATATATTTTTAGATCATAACCTAAAATTACATGAAATAATAGATATGCACTCAAAATATGATAACATGCATACAAATAGAATATTGAATGTCTTAATTTGCATTAATAATCATGTAAATTTGTGTATAAATTTTATGTTATCAATGCTCAAGAACATAAAATTATTGAAGTTCAAGGTTGAACCACGGTAATGATTATAATAAATGGTAATTAAACATTTACACTTTAAGTAAGTTTTGCATGTAGGAAGAAAATCTAACTATTATACGAGAACCTCACTTATTTATTTGAGAGAAAAAATCATATTACATTACAAGTCGAATAATTTTATCATCAAAGTTTAAATAGCTTAGTTTGATGTTTGAAAAGCAAATTAGAGAAAAAAGACACTTAATAAAGGAAGGAAAATGCACAACGAATGCCCAATTTCAAAAATAAACTTTTAAACTAGGATCCTCTATCTTAATAATATTTAATCATGAAAGATAAAAAAAATGAGTGAATACATGTTATTACTGACGGATCGAGACCGCGAGGTCGTCAATTGCACAAGGTCTCGTGTCAAAACAAAGTCCCAACTTACCAATTTAATGAAAATACCTCGAATTGAGGGGGATAATGGTAAAAATGTGTCGAATCCACATGGATTTAGGGAAATTTCTGATGATCTCTTCGAATTTGATCAAATCAGACAATGAATTGATGATAAAAATTGGGGAAAATGGTATTTTATGAAAGATAACTTCAAGACGATTTCACATAATCAAAATTCATTAATTTTGACTTTGATTTCGCAGAGAAATTGAAAATCAAAGTGAGAGGTATTTTCCGAAATCAAAAATCACTAATTAACCGAAAATAAGCTTGAAATTAAACTAAACAGAAATTAAACACTAATAGACGATAGATTAGGAAAAACGCTTACACTAACCCACAATTGCGATTGGATTACCCAATTAATCACCGGAATCAAGGCTATTCATCAAAATCCAAAAATCACGATTCATGGAGTTCAAGCGTCAATTTCTTCCTCGTCTTTCGCCCAAATCTTGATCTTAAGCACTCTGTGGATGCGGAATTGAGTCTAGAAGCCATTGGGATCAAGAGATTCAAGGGATTTGGTGTCAAACAGTTCAATTAGATTGAATTGCTCTCAAATGCTTTACAAATCAGAAGAACATCTCAATTTACAAGGTATTTGGGCGTAACCATCTGATGAACCGATCAACGGCTCTCATGAAACGCATGATCGCGAATCGTTACCATTAAGTCGTGGCCATTGGATCACGATTGGAAGCTCGAGATGAAGAACGTCATCGTGCGTTATAAAATGCATCAAAACGCATCCGTTGGATCTCGATCGGACGCATCAAATGCGTTTCTCCGCGATCTAATCTCGACCGTTATAACTCTTGCGACCAACTGTGAAGATTAGACGCATCTGGTGCACCCAATTAATCCACGTGTGCCCATGGATTTAAGTTAAGATAGACAGCTGAGATCACACGCGCGATTGGACGTCCCACACGCTACCACGTCGCCTCCTCACCTTGATCATTGATCGCGATTGATCAGACGGCTCTGATTGCGCCATGTCACTTGTGCGCTTAAAATATTCTGAAATTCAATTTTTAATTAGAAAATTCGATTTTGAATTCTGGAAAATCCATAGAAATTCATTAAAAATTTAGAAAAAGTTAGAAAAATTCTGGAAAAATCCCTAAAAATTAGAAAATTCATAAATTTTAAAATATAACTCCAAAATAAATCCAAATTTCTTTCATTTGATCATAAATTTAATTATCTACCATTCTAAAAATTCAAAATTCATAAATAACAAGAGTTTTAATTTCTATTTCAAAAGGGTAAATAGCCGGATCTATCCCAACCTTTTTAAACTTTCCCTAATCTATCCCAACCTTTTTTTTTAGCCGGATCTATCCCAACCTTTCTTCTCTTTCCTCAATCTATCCCAGGCCGCTGACATGGACTTAAATTAAGTCCAGCTGGCACCCCCATTGCGTCCACGTCAGCCGCCTCCTCCCATGTCAGCTGCCTCCCTCCCTCCCTCCCTCCCTCTCTCTGCCGCCTCCCTCTCTCTCCCTCCCTCCCTCCCTCTCCCGGTGAAGGAGGGAGGGAGGGAGGGAGAGAGAGGGAGGCGGGAGAGAGAGGGAGGGAGGGAAGCCGGGAGAGAGAGGGAGGGAGGGAGGCCGAGGGAGAGAGGGCAGGAGAGAGAGGGAGGGAGAAGGGCTGGAGATAGAGGGAGGGAGAGAGGCCGGGAGAGAGAGGGAAGGAGAGAGGCCGGGAGAGAGAGAGAGGGAGGGAGAGAGGCCGGGAGAGAGAGGGAGGGAGGGAGAGAGAGGGAGGCAAGAGAGAGAGGCTGGGAGAGAGAGGGAGGCGGGAGAGAGAGGGAGGGAGAAGGGCTGGAGATAGAGGGAGGGAGAGAGGCCGGGAGAGAGGCCGGGAGAGAGAGGGAAGGAGAGAGGCCGGGAGAGAGAGAGAGAGGGAGGGAGGGAGAGAGAGGGAGGCAAGAGAGAGAGGCCGGGAGAGAGAGGGAGGCGGGAAGAGAGAGGGAGGGAGAAGGGCTGGAGATAGAGGGAGGGAGAGAGGCCGGGAGAGAGATGGAAGGAGAGAGGCCGGGAGAGAGAGGGAGGGAGAGAGGCCGGGAGAGAGAGGGAGGGAGGGAGAGAGAGGGAGGCAAGAGAGAGAGGCCGGGAGAGAGAGGGAGGCGGGAGAGAGAGGGAGGGAGAAGGGCTGGAGATAGAGGGAGGGAGAGAGGCCGGGAGAGAGAGGGAAGGAGAGAGGCCGGGAGAGAGAGGGAGGGAGAAGGGCTGGAGATAGAGGGAGGGAGAGAGGCCGGGAGAGAGAGGGAGGGAGAGAGGCCGGGAGAGAGAAGGAGGGAGGGAGAGAGGCCGGGAGAGAGAGGGAGGGAGAAGGGCTGGAGATAGAGGGAGGCATGATTCGAAAATAATTCCGAAAAATTAAAAATCGAAAATAATTCCAAAAAAATTTGGAATCTTTTTCCAATGATTCTTCTCGCCCCCCCGCACGATATTATCTACAGAAAGCTCGTCGCGCGGAATTTCCTCGCACACTCTTTCTCTTCCTCTTCCTCGCACACTCTTTTTCTCGCGGGCGTTAGAACTTTTCTCGTCGCCAATTCTTCTCTCACTTGTTTTCTCTCTAGACTTATGCCCTCTTTCCAGTCTTTTCGATTCCGCATCGGCTCTTTCTACCATATTAGGCGTGGGGCGCCGCCATCTGCTTTTCTTTCTCTGGCAATATGACGATAGAAAATTTTTAATTTAACGACGTAGTCATGTGGGTCAAGGAAGAAGACGAATGTAAAATGGCAGAATAGTACAGTCGAATATATACAGAAATGGAAGAGGAGTTGTCGCCGGGGCAAGGCTGAGATCTTTTGTAATCGATGGAAATATTTGCGTGGGCGTCATCATTCTTCGGCTGTTTTTCGCTGGCTTGTCCTCATGTTGCTAGTTCAGTTCTGACTCTCTCTCTTGAGGCCGGAGAGAGAGAGAGGGAGGCCGTGAGAGAGAGGGAGGGAGGGAGGCCGGGAGAGAGAGAGAGGGAGGGAGGGAGGCCGGATTCAAAAACATATTCGACTTGATAGATCTCAATATGATTCCCACTTGGACGATAGACCACATCTACTTCAAGACATCGAAGCGACGTAGCTCACTGGAATCCCTGAATTGTTGGGCAATACAAGGTCATTCGTTTATATTTAATAAAATTCAAAACATATAAAGTTAAAATAAAATAAATTTAATTCATACTTGGGGTGTCGCTTGTATCGATCTTTGGGTGCATGTCTTCCGATTATGGCCAACTTGGTGACAAATAGAGCACATCATTTGCATTCCTTTCCTGGAAAGTGTTAGGCCTCTAGCTTCTTTCTCATTGATGTCAATTCTTCTATTTCGCTTGGGCCTACCAGGTTGTCTCTTTGTGAGAGGAGGGAATACATAGCTCCCTGTAACTTCATTCCAAAAGTTTTTCCCATTCATTGGTGGTATACCACGACTATATGCTAGCTGGTATGTGTCTTTCTTTAACCAGTCAGTGACAAAACTGACAGGGTCATGCTTAGTCCAATGAATGCAGGCAATAGCGCGTGAGCAGGGAATGCCAGTTATATTCCAATATCTACAACTACAAGCTCTATTTGGTAAGTCGACCACAAATCTATTTTCGAACTGCGTAACTTCAAATTTATACTCGCCTGCATGCTTAGGAGTGCATGTCCTAGATTGAAACTTGTTATTCTCCACCACCTCTCTAATCCGAGGGCATAATTCATCAGTTATGTTAGAAAATAGCTCCCTTTTCTGAGCTATCCTCTGCATGAGTCCAACTCTGATGTCTTCTAGCATGTCTATGATGGGTTTCGCTCGATGGCATAGGATATAATTATTAAAGGATTCACAAATGTTGTTATCAATTGCCTCACACTAATGTAAGCCCTGCAAAATTTCCTTACGTCAATAGCTTGAAAGTCATGTGCTGCTTGTGGATCAAATGTGCTCATCTCTTGCATGATCCTCTTGAAATCATTGTGCGTTGTGCACTTCATGACTTTCCAAAATATTGTCTTCACAATTGAGTGGAATGTCCCCTCTTCTTCCAATTAGCATAAACATGTCTTGCGCAATTCCTATGCTCCACATGTGGCAATAGACGTGCCACTGCATTCATCGAGACCCTTTTGTTGATCACTCATAATAGTCCAACCAAGACCATCGAAATTCCTAAATCTTGCATTAGCAGTTCAATAAACCAAGTCCATGAAGCCTGATTCTCCCCTTCAACCACTGCCCATGCAATAGGGAACATTTGGTTATTACCGTCCTTTCCCACAGCACTCATCAGTTGTCCTTTCGTTTCACTCTTCAAAAAACAAGCATCCAAACCAATGACTCTTCGACAACCTTCGACGAAACCCCTTGCTAATGAATTGAAGCATATGTACAACCTCTTAAACCTAATTACACCATCTAGAGTGTCTCTGTCAAGCACCAACTCGAAAGTACTATTCCCACTAACCTTCTTTAACTCATAGACATAAGAAGGGAGCAAGTGATAATGTTGATCCAAAGATCCTTCAAGTTTCTTACGTGCCAACGATCTAGCCTTATAACATGTATTCTTTGAAACAGTGATTCCAAACTGTTCGTTGAGTTCCCGCATCATATCAAGTACACTCCAATCTCTATTAATTCGAAATCTTTCTAAGAAGAGGTCCGCGATCCAATTTTTGTCAGCTTGTCTATTCCTTACAGCTCTACTGCACCTGTGATCATCAATTACTGTCTTGACAACAAAAGCCTCCTTCTTCCCGTCAAAACTAGCATACATTCTCCATGGGCAATCTTTCTCGCAGACGACTTCAACTTTATGCTTACCAGACTTTAAAAACCTAATGTTGAACCCATTCCATACAGCGTAGTTCTTAACGGCTGTCATAAATTGAGAAGACGATTCAAACCTCACGCCCAATTGAAAAGTAGTCATCTCAATGGGACATCTTGGATCATACACTTGGCCTCTGTGTATGTTCCTTGTATTATCTCCCTCATCCTCAGTATCATTGGGCGTTACTACCTCATCATCAGAATTAGCGTAATCATTATAACATCCATCAACAGATACTTGTTGAACCTCTTCATTTTCCTCAGAATATTCTGAGAATCACTTCTCATCTTCTTCACTTGAACGATATTCAGAATCAACATCACTATCATAGTGACTATCAAGCTCTCCTCTGATATCACCATCCCTATTTAATAATTTAATGAGTGAGAGAACTGAAGACATCTTAAAACGTACGAATTAGCATAAAATTTTGAATTCCACAACAGATGTTAGATATGTCTTTACCTGGGGCAAACTAGGAAGAGAATCAATTTCGAATCAGATCATTGAAGATCGAATGGGCTGACCTGTAATCGGAAAAATGTGAAGCCTCCGTTGTGTCGATTGCGCTGCTCGTCGACTCCACCATGGCCCTCTTCTCCTTCCTCCACAGCTTCCACATCTTCCTCTATCTCTCGATTTATCTCCCTCAATTTCTCTCTCTCAATTTGTCGAGGCAAATAACCCTAAACTGAACATTTTCACATCAAGATTAGACATAGGACCAAAACTATTAGCTACTATGTGAAAATTTCACCGAAAAATACTAGTGATAAAAATTTAAACACCACTATGTTCTAGATCATACATTTCTTCAACTATTTTTCAACATAAAAAATGCAATGATACAACTTGTATGTCAATTTATTAACAATGCCCAAAAAATTGCTTCTAACCATCTGTTTCCCGTCTATCTATCTTCAATGGAAAAAATGTAGATTTTTACTAATACAAGCATAAACACTCCGATTTTTACTAAAACAATAAAGACCACCATAGCCTCCCTCTCTCTCCCGCCCTCTCTCTCTCCCTCCCTCCCTCTCTCCCTCTCTCTCCCTCCCTCCCTCCCTCCGTCTCTCTCCCTCCATCCCTCCCTCTCTCTCCCGCCTCCCTCTCTCTCCCTCCCTCCCTCTCTCTCCCGCCTCCCTCTTTCTCCCGGCCTCCCTCCCTCCCTCCCTCTCCCGCCTCCCTCTTTCTCCCGGCCTCCCTCCCTCCCTCTCTCTCCTGGCCTCCCTCCCTCCCTCCCTCCCTCTCTCTCCCGGCCTCCCTCCCTCCCTCTTTCTCCCGCCCTCCCTCCCTTTCTATCTCTCTCCCGCCTCCCTCTCTCTCCCGGCCTCCCTCCCTCCCTCTCTCTCATGGCCTCCCTCCCTCTCTCTCCCGCCTCCCTCTCTCTCCCGGCCTCCCTCCCTCCCTCTCTTTCCCCGCCTCCCTCCTCCCTCTCTATCTCTCTCCCGCCTCCCTCTCTCTCCCTCCTTCCCTCTCTCTCCTGCCCTCTCTCTCTCTCCCAGCCTCTCTCTCCCGGCCTCCCTCCCTCCCTCTCTCTCCCGGCCTCCCTCCCTCTCTATCTCTCTCCCGCCCCCCTCTCTCTCCCGGCCTCCCTCCCTCCCTCTCTCTCACGGCCTCACTCCCTCTCTCTCCCGGCCTCCCTCCCTTCCTCTCTCAATCGCCCTCTCTCTCTCTCTCTCCCAGCCTCTCTTCCTTCCTCCCTCCCTCCCTCCCTCTCTCTCCCGGCCTCCCTACCTCCCTCTCTCTCCCGGCCTCCCTCCCTTCCTCTCTCTCCCGGCCTCCCTCCCTCCCTCTCTCTCCCGCCTCCCTCTCTCTCCCGGCCTCCCTCCCTTCCTCTCTCTCCCGCGCTCTCTCTCTCTCTCTCCCAGCCTCCCTCCCTCTCTCTCTCTCCCTCCCTCCCTCCCTCCTTCCCTCCCTCTCTCTCCCGCCCTAGAAAGACGATGGTTAGATTTACAGGGAAAACCTAGGACAACACAGACGGCTGATAGAAACCTCAGAATGGGAAGGATTAGCGATCGATCGCCGACGAGAGGACGGTGAAGAAGTAGGGAGACGGAGAAAGGGAGCTTACCAAAACTGCTGCGATAAGAGTTTTCTGACGTCTTTTGATGGTGCAATTCTCGTCTATCCTGTTCGCCCGTGTTTGAAAGTAGTCGAGTGACCGAGAAAATGCCGAGTTGCGAGTTCTTTGTGGATCCACAGAAAAGCGGGCATAGTCAATAGTCTTACGCAATGCACATGTAGCCCGCGTTTCCTTTGCAAACGCGGGTGCAGGCGTGAGTCCGCGTGGCGAGAAGAATCTCGAAAAAAATGGAAGTCACACGATACACGCATGAATATGAATATATACTCTCTATCTCTCTCTCCCGCCCTCTCTCTCTCCCTCCCTCCGTCTCTCTCCCTCCCTCCCTCTCTGTCCCGGCATCCCTCCCTCCGGCTCTCTTCGGCCTCCCTCTCTCTCCAGGCATCCCTCCTCGTCTCTCTCTGGCCTCCCTCTCTCTCCGCCTCCCTCTCTCTCCCTCCTTCCCTCTCTCTCCCGCCCTCTCTCTCTCTCCCTGCCTCTCTCTCCCGGCCTCCCTCCCTCCCTCTCTCTCCCGGCCTCCCTCCCTCTCTATCTCTCTCCCGCCTCCCTCTCTCTCCCGGCCTCTCGCCCTCCCTCTCTCTCCCGCCTCCCTCTCTCTCCCTCCCTCCCTCTCTCTCCCGGCCTCTCTCCCTCCCTCTCTCTCCCGGCCTCTCTCCTTCCCTCTCTCTCCCGGCCTCTCGCCCTCCCTCTATCTCCAGCCCTTCTCCCTCCCTCTCTCTCCCGCCTCCCTCTCTCTCCCGCCTCCCTCTCTCTCCCGGCCTCTCTCTCTTGCCTCCCTCTCTCTCCCTCCCTCCCTCTCTCTCCCGGCCTCTCTCCCTCCCTCTCTCTCCCGGCCTCTCTCCTTCCATCTCTCTCCCGGCCTCTCTCCCTCCCTCTATCTCCAGCCCTTCTCCCTCCCTCTCTCTCCCGCCTCCCTCTCTCTCCCGGCCTCTCTCTCTTGCCTCCCTCTCTCTCCCTCCCTCCCTCCCTCTCCCGGCCTCTCTCCCTCCCTCTCTCTCTCTCTCTCCCGGCCTCTCTCCTTCCCTCTCTCTCCCGGCCTCTCTCCCTCCCTCTATCTCCAGCCCTTCTCCCGCCCTCTCTCTCCCGGCCTCTCTCTCTTGCCTCCCTCTCTCTCCCTCCCTCCCTCTCTCTCCCGGCCTCTCTCCCTCCCTCTCTCTCCCGCCCTCTCTCTCCCGGCTTCCCTCCCTCCCTCTCTCTCCTGGCTTCCCTCCCTCCCTCCTTCGCCGGGAGAGGGAGGGAGGGAGGGAGGGAGGGAGAGAGAGGGAGGCGGCAGAGAGAGGGAGGGAGGGAGGGAGGGAGGCAGCTGACATGGGAGGAGGCGACTGACGTGGACACCATGGGGGCGCCGGCTGGACTTAATTTAAGTCCATGTCAGCGGCATGGGATAGATTGAGGAAAGAGAAGAAAGGTTGGGATAGATCCGGCTAAAAAAAAGGTTGGGATAGATTAGGGAAAGTTTAAAAAGGTTGGGATAGATCTGGCTATTTACCCATTTCAAAAATACATTCATTTCTTTAAGATTTAAACTTTAGAAAATTAAATCAATGTTTATAAAAAATGATTTCTCTTATTATTTAACTTTAAAAACACTTATAATCTCAAGTAAAGATGGGTTATAACATTATTTCTCTATAATTCATCATAATTAACCCTAAATTGAAGTATTTTGAGATTATAATGACTTTTTCATAGAATGATAGATAAATACTCATAAATATGATAACATGCATAGGAATGAAATCATTTATGCATCAATAATAATGTATTATCATATCTAATTAGCATGTTATTAATTACCAGTTACTATTAAATGGCGATCATTTCAAGAATTATCCCAAAAAAGTTTATAAAGAAGCATCGTAATTTATCTAGCATTCTGGTGGACATGCACATAATAATTAATTTTCAAGGTAAACCCATGAACATTAAATAATGTTGTCCACCGTGAATTAATCACACCATAAACTCAGCCATCCAATAAAGCCTCTTGAAGCTAGATATCCATACTTTAGGGAGACAAGATGAGCTATGACTTTGTGAACTTTTCACTGGTCATAAAACTTCTTCATGTCTTTGAAAACTTATTCATATAGCTCATGGGTTCCCCTTGGCGTGATATGAGACTCAATAATTAAAATTTTAATCAAAACGTCAAACATGATGGAAGGCATTGAATCAGACATTCAATATGATAAAGCACAAGAATCGATGATCTTATTATATAGCATATAATAAAAATGACAAGGTTCCTTGAAGAACTTCTCAAAATTGTTTAAGTTTTTAGCCCGTAGTGGTATCGACATGAGAGAACTTCATAGCTTCATAGCTTTTTACCAAGAGAGAAAGAGAATAAAGTAGAGAGTTTCCATGAGGTTTATATGGGCATCTTGATTTGTGGTTGTTCTCCTCTTATCTATAGACATCGAGTAAGTGAATTTTTTACAAAAATGCTCAAAATCATGTGTGTGACTGATAACGTGCAACTTATACTCGTAAGTACATGATTAGTAATATAAATTAAGGCATATAACATTCCATTCCATTCATGTGCATATTATCATACTTTGAGTGCATATTTATCATTTTATGCAATTTAAAGTTGTGATATGAAAATACATTATTTTCATAAATAATCATTCATAATTAAAAGTGGTATTTTAGAGCTGATTATTCTCATTTTAAATTTGAGATTAGAATTGAGTTTTAAATACAAAATAATGAGAGAAAATATTTTTATATACACTCATTTATTTTTCTAAATTTTATTTTCCAAATAAAATGAGTGTATTTTTTAGTTAAAATTTATTTTCTTGTTATTCTTTAAATTTCAATTTTTTAGAATGATAAATTATTTAATTTTTTATGATAAAAAGTTAGATTAAAAATGAGTTGTATTTTGAAAGTTATAAAATTTCTAATTTTTAGGGATTTTTTAAAAAATTTCTGCAATTTATTTTGAATTGATTTTAATTGAAAAGATTTTAAAAGGAGTTTTATATGCACGTTGACATGATGGCTGATGTAGCGAGCATGTTTGCATGTCGACGAGTAGTAATGTCTATGCGTGCCACATGGTGCACACATGTGCGCATCATTAGTGCATGCAATTAGTGGTTAAACACCTTGTTTTAGGGCATGAGCTAACCGCATATAAAGTGTCCCCCTTAAATACACGTCACATCTCTTGAATTTGTGCGATGTGGGACTATTTCTGCTTGTATTTCTTTGAAGGTGATGTGGCCTGATGTGAGACGATTGATTGGTGAAGTTAATAGCAATCATTGATCTTCACTAATTCAGAGGGGTACATGACGCATCACAATTTGACATCGATTCATTTTATTTGAATCGCACGATTTGAGTAGTTCATTTGAGAAATGATAACTGTTGAGATTAATTGCGTCTAATGGACTCTTGTAGACACATGTATGCATCTAAAGCATTTAATGGAGATCAAACAAGAGTAGTTAGACAATGATTCATGTACACAAGATAACATGGTGAAATGTGGGTACTCCAATGAAGGTCTCACGACCAAGACTGAAAGTTGACGATTATACTTCTAGCATTACATCTGAGCCATTGATTGAAGATAAAGAGGCAGATCGAACGACCACACCCAAATTTTCATCTATTTATACCTCTCTTCTTTGACAGTGTAAACTATTCTTGATTTTTTTATTGATAAAACCTTTTGGACAACAGAATCCTTGACTCTCTTGCTTTCTTCCTCTTTTAGACTCATTTCCGCGTCCGAGGAGTATTTGAAACCAATATTTTTTCAAGGGAGAAGGTAGAATTCATCGCTTGAACTCTGATTTTTTTTCAATATGTGGAATGAAAACCTTTATCCGGTGATTAATTGGATCATTTTGAGTGTGTTTTTTATTAGATTACATGTTTTCTTCTTAATCTTTCATTCTTTAACATTATATTTGAATTTTGATGCATTGATTAGTTTAATTTTATGAAATTTAGTCATTTTCTCTCTCTTCCTAATTGAATTTTCTCTCCTTATTTCGATCCTTGATTTCTATGTGAATACAAATTAAGTAATTTTTTATTCCATGGATTCGTCTTGGATTCTTCTTTCTAAAAATATCAATTTTCTTAATTTCTTATCTCAATTCATTATCCAATTTAATCAAATTTTGAATATCTCTAAAAAAATTATGAATTCTCCCTGTATTCAACCCTTACTCCCTATTATCCTAATTAATTCGTGATTAATTATCTAAATTAGTGAGCTTAGAAATTGTTTTAACACGAGAAAGTATATCAATGACCTCACAAATTCATTTTACTAGTGACCCTCTAGGTCCATATATCTTGTGAGTTAATAACTAAATAGTATTCAATGGTCAACTATCATAAATGATTTATATCATAATTATTTATGTGGTCCTTTGACCTGTGACCTATAAGTCCATCATGCTTCAATATATCTCGTTTATGTTAATTGAAATAAAATTTATTCATTGTCAATTATGTGTGATGTTTGCCATGAAGTCCATGAGTATATGCAATGACTAAGTGAATTATGATGAGATAATAATATAATGATCACTAGTCTTTAAACATATGTTCCAATCATTCTTGTTCATGGGATATTGACGAACATTTTATGCGGTCATTAAAACACACAAACGTCAGTAAAAAATGTATAATTTCTGAACTCATAATAACAAAGATATAAAATCAAGTATAGTGTAAACTCATAATAACAAATGCTATTTATGCATGAAATTACATGATTATTAATACAATTAAAGACATTAATTATTCTAAATATATGCATGTTATCATATTTTTAGTATATTTCTATAATTTTGCATTATTTCATGTTATAATCTTAAAATACACCAATTTATGGATTATTATACATAATTAAACATTATAATCTTTAATCCTAATTATAATTGAGATCATAATCATGTTTTAAGGATGAAAATATAAGAGAAAAGATCTTTATTAACATTTATGTATTTTTATAAAGTTATTTTATAAGATACATAAATGTATTAAATTAATTAAAATTCATTCTCTTATTATTTTAATAATTTGAATTTTTAAAATGATAGACTATTCAATTTCTGATCTAACAAAATAAATTTGAATTAATTTGGAGTTGTATTTTGAAAGTTATGATTTTTACAAGTTTATAGAATTTTATGGAAATTTCCTGATTTTATTTAAGTTTATTTTCGATTTTTAAGTATTTAAAACATTTTAAAAAATCACAAAAAAGGGTACGTATTTCGTGCGAGCCCACGTGGATGCGACGTGGCACGCAAGGCCACGTGGCAGCGCCACGCGGACCCGCGCGAGTGCCTACGTGGCACTGAGGTGACATTATACATATATATTTTTATCATACATAGTTATAGTACATATAAGCCATTCCATAGAGGAATATCGCTAACCGCTATAATCCATCTCACATTATATACCCGATGATTTGCTTTGTTTTTCTCCGTGTGGGACTATGTTCCCTTTGCTTTCTTGATTGCAGGACGCGTGGCATTACTTGGATTGTCGGATGGAGATCGCGATGAATATCGCGCGTGGATGCAGTGGACGTGAGGTCCACCCGATCTTCAATCAAGCACGTGCCTCAAATATCACTTAAGTGAACTCATCTTAGCCGTTCATCTCGCGAATTATAACGGCCGAGATCGCACACAATCAGTGGACTCATCGACACATCGTGACCGCTGGATGGAGATCCGACGGACCATAAAAGCGACGCCTCTTCACACGATCAAACGTGGATGCATCCTGACCTTCCATCTTTGATCAAATGGATATTACTTTATCACATCGTTTCGATCAAAAGACGTGTGATCACGATCGTCGATTGCGATACGTCCCTTCATCGGACGGTCACGCCGAAAATTAATCCTTTTAATGCAGTTCTTCGCGACGGAAAAACTCGCCCTTGAATTTTCAATAAATTCGAACTGTCCAGACACCATTCAAGTGCCAATTCAATTTCTTTGTGTTCTTGATGCATTTCTGCATCCAAGGAGTGCTTGAGATTGGATTTTGATCGAGAGAGGAAAGAGAAATCACATCTTGAACTTCAATTTCGTCTTCAAAAACGCAGAATGAAAAGCCATGCATCTGGTGATTAATTGGATCATTTCGAAGGATAATTTGGGTTAGATTGCGTGTTTTCATCTTAATCTTTCATCATTTAGTGTTAATTTTACATTTTGAATAGTAGATTAAGTTTAATTTCGTTTTAATTTCTGTTTTAAATCATTTTCGCGATACAAATTTTCTCCTAACTTCAAACTTTGATTACTCAGTGAATTCTCATCCAAATCACGTGATTTTTGATTCCGTGGATTCGCAATTGAGTTATCTTTCTTAATATAATAAAATGCCCAATTTCTAATCTCAATTCCTCGTCTGATTTGACCGAATTTCAACAATATATCTCAAATTTCCCTAATTCTCTGTGGATTCGACCCTTAATTACCATTATACTATTTAATTAAATTGATTAATCATAATTTGGTAAGTTGAGGACTTTGTTTTCACACTAAATCGTGTGCATTCAACGACCATACGAATTAGTCTTGTCACCTGTCACGCGTCTGCAGGTCTTGTGGAGATATAAACCCCCTTTTTGCATTTTTTAAAGAAATTAAAATGAAAATAAATTCTAGAAAAATCCAAAAACTTCAGAAATCCATATCTTTAAAAATATAACTCCTTTTAAACTCAAATTTTCTCCATTAGCTCACAAATTTATTTCTTTTTAATATCATTACATCTAAAATAAATTAAAAGAAGAATACTATAAGGTTAATTCAAAATAAACTTAAGTGATCCTCATAAGAAATGTATTTCATATTATCCAAACATCCTCTTCTTAAAATTAATTCTTCTAATCATCTACTAAAGTCAAAGTAAATCAGAGAAATTAATTAATTTCTATTAATTTAACTTTGCAAAAGATTAATCATCAATAAAGCACATAATTAACCTAAAATTATGCATAAATATGGACTTTAGTGAAATAGCATATCAATGGAGAAAATTCATAAAACTATGATAACATGCATCATAATCACATAAAATAAGCATGAATATTAGTTAAATAAGATATGAATTTAAGTTAAATATGCATGTTATCATGTATTCGAGAGGGACATCGAATTATCTAGAAAGAAAATAGTATCTGATCCGACTCATATGATGAGCATGGTTGATCTTGTAGCCATATGTGTGAAGACACTAAGGATAGATAGTGGGAGACTTTGGATAAAGAGTTCACTAAATCGGTCGTATGAGTCCCCTGAATGATGGTTATACCTAACTGTCAATCAACTTGATTCATGTCATGGTTATATATGTGATCCTTTGACTTGAGACACCAAAGAAATCTTGTGGATGAACGATCATGTTTATGACTTATAAATCCCTAACCACGGGATATCTAAAACTTCATAAATTGGATGCGACATGAAGTCCACGAAGATGATTGTGTGATCAAGATGTGATCATTTGCCCTCTGTATTTGAGGAGATTGACTCAATGAATAAGATGCAATACAATCCTTAGCCAAGGTAGTGGAAATATCAAAGAGGGGGTTCCCCATGATTTTGTACACGCATTAGTACTAACTTGAGTGACCGATTAGGGTTTGACAATTGATCATACCCAAAGTCATTCATAAGTCTCGTGCGGATGAAGGATTATATATACATAGTAATCGATGGTTCTTTGAGTATGTTGTGTAGCTTGGCACCCAACGAGCTAGGAACTCAACCTATCGATTGGGTTAAATTGATCCTTGATTAATTAATTTATATGTTAATGTGAATAATTAATTAAGGTTGACTGATATGGTGTTACTTGGTTTATAGAGTTATTAACTAGTGAGATATATGGACCTAGAGGGTCATACACATAAGGTCTATGGATGGTGGTGGATATAGACATAATCATGAGGATTTTTATGAAAAAACCTCATACCAAATGTCTATAAATAGGAGTATATACACATAAGGCCTTGAAGGTGCACATGCAAGCCTTATGATAATTCTCTCCTTTCTTCTCTTTCTCTCTTGGTGAAGAGCTTTGAAGAGGAGATCCAACCATCTAGAGATCATGTGGATACCGCTAGAAGCTAGACACTTTAATAGCTTCAATAACTCCTTTAAGAGAACCCTGTAAGTATGTTTTCGTACATATAAGATTATAGGATCATCTGTTCTTGGTGCCTCAATATTTTGAATATCTGGTTCAATGTATTTCGCTGCATTCGATGTTTTAATAAAAAAATTAGAAATTTTATCGATCTAAGAACCCAACATTAGATACAACATGAAGTCCTCTAAGGTGATTATATGGTTGAGATTGAATCATTTGCCATCAATATACGAGAACATTGACTCAAAGAATGAGATATAGTTAAATCTTTTTGCTAAGGTAATACAAATATTCGACAATGTGTTTTCCATAATTCCCTTCACACATCAGTACTAATTATAATTTGACAATTGATTGTACCCTACGTCGTTTATGAGTTTCATACGGATAAAATAATATAAGTGCATGGTAAACGATGACGACGATGTTTTATATGGAGGTTCTTCTGTACTCCATGTCTCTTAGTACACATGGTGTAACTTCGCACCAATGAGTTGGAGACTTGACCTTTAATTAGGTTTAATTAATCCTCGATTAATTAACCTATATGTCGATATAAATAATTAATAAGGTCAACCAAAAAGTGTTATTGGATCTACGGAGTTATTAATTAACGATTTGTATGGACCTAGAGGGTGACACAAACTAGGTCTTTGGATGTTGATAGATATAGATATAATTTGAAGGGTTTTTTTAAAATATTATATATCCAATGTCTATAAATAAGGGAAGAACAATTAAAAATCAAGGTGCCCTTGCGAACATTGTGGAAACTCTCTCCCCTTTTCTCTCTCTCTTAGTGAAAACCATTGAAGAGGAAATCCAAATATTCGGCAATCATATGAATATAACTTAGAGGTTGAACACTTGTACTCCTTCAATAACTCCTTTAATAAACCTTGTACTTGTGAATTTTAATTTATACTAGAGGATAAAATCATTGAGTCTTAGCACCTCAATATTTTGAATATTTGATTCAACTTATTCCACTATGTTCTATATTTGTATCAAAATTATGAGAGTCTATCAAACATCAAATCTCATTAGGTAGTAGAGACCCAAAAAAGGTTGCCATGACTCAAAAAAGGCAATTAATGTCATGATAAATGTGGTCCATAATGAAGACGAGGAATAGTGCAATCATGGAAACAATGCATGCATAAAATTTAGGGTAACAATTATGCAATCAATCCAAGGATCCATTCATGGACATGCCACCATATGAAGAGAAAAAAATGAAAGAGAGAGATTTCTCAATCCACGCTCAAAAGGGAGTACATGGGTTTATAAAGAGAGATGAAGAGGCAAAGAAGATGAGGAGACAAAGAGAGATGGGCCCAATAGATATGCCTAGCAAAAATGACATTGATAATCACTATTAAAGTGAGTATGTACATATAATACACAATGGAAAAAAGGTAGCAAAGAAAAGTGGCGAAATAGCATGAACATAAAAGAAATACACATTATAAAATATTATCCAATGGCCAGCGAGAAATTGAAGGTAAGCAATTATCTTACTCGCTTTCCACTAGAAAAAACATTACTCATTTCATTCATAACGAAACACAGGTTTGAGTGCTTAATATTTTACAAGGTTAAGAACTCAAAATGATTCTATTTATGAAGTGAAGAATCATGAAGATTCTAAAGAAATGTACTCCTTTTTTTAGTAAAGATAATTAGTTAAGTTAGATAACTATGACATTAATTCGTTCATGTGGAATAATTATCCAAAAATAAAACCTCAACTCCTTAAGAATCTTTTTACTTTGTAACCTACACTAAGATCTTTATGAGTTCTTAACTACTATATTTCTTCTCCACTAGAGTTCTTCTATAAACAATATTTTTTTCGTGAATCTTGATTAGTTTTTTAGTTTATAATAAAGGAAAAATTGTAACCAAGTAATGTTGTTATCATTTTAAACATATGATTTGATGTACACAGTGTAATGGCCCTAGTGGTCCTCTCTCTCTCATGTTTACCCTTCACCTTGTAAATAGGAAAATGTTTCTATGTGCTCCTTGAAACCTAATCTGTCGCCTAATCTCAAAATAACACTAGGGCTTCCTTCATAATCGCCATTACCTCTCTTGGCCAATGGAACTTGAGCATTACTTTTTGACAAGAATGTGCAGTGCCATGTATGTTTATCCTTGCATGATGTAATATATTGTAACATACGTGCTTGAGCATTCTACCTATTTTGTATGCTTAGTGTTTAGATTTGAGGTCAATAAGCCTTCCAAAATTTCAGTCAAAACATCAAATATAACAAAAAACATTGAATCAGATATCCAAAACATCGAGACACTAAGAACATTTGATCATATCCTCTAGTATGTATGAGAAAACATACATAGAAGGTGATGGATATTATGTGGCCTATAAGCCAATCACACTTTCATGTATCTTGTTTATGTTCATTGAAATGAAATTCATTCATTGTCATTCTTGTGTGATGTTTGCAATGAAGTCCATGAGCATGTGCAATGACTATGTGAATTATGATGAGATCATAATATAGTGATCACTAGTCTTTAAACATATGTTCTAAATATTCCTATTCGTGGGATATTCGAGAAGGACATCGAATTATCCGGAAAGAATAGCACTATCTAATCCATCTCATATGATGAGTATGGCCGATCCTATAGCCATCGGTGTGGAGACACTAAGGATAGATAGTGGGTGCTCTTTGGAGAAAGAGTTCACTGAATTGATCCGTATGAATCCCTGAATGGTATTATACCTAACTGTCAATCAGGTTGATTCATGTCATGATTGTGTATGTGGTCCTTTGACTTGAGACACCAAAGACATCTTGGTGGCGTACGACCCCCGTCGCCACCAAGACATGACACTACGGCGCCGGTGGAGCCGACACCTACGCGCGTCCAGCCACCTCGACAGGCGAAGACGAAGGATCCCGAGTTTCACTACACCAAGTGAGACCCTCTTCTCGCCACGAGCTCGCGGCGTTAGAGCTATCTTCCCGTTTTCTCTTTTATTATGACTTTATTTAGCCCGCACGTGTTTAAGCGGGCCTTTGCATGTCTCTCTCTCTCTCTCTAGGCCGTTGGGTGGGTTTCCCTTTGTTTCGGGACCCTAGCCTAAGGCCCTTTCTATTTTGTGAACCTTTATTTTATTTCTATGAGTATGGGTGTGGGTTGTGGGCCTCAAGTGGGCCCTTTCCTCTCTAGGCCCACCAAGGGCTCTATAAGAGGGGAAGGGACCCCCCCACAAACCCTAGCCGTCATTTGAGAAAAAAAGAAGGAAGATCCTCTTCTCGAGTGGCTGCTCATGGAAAGCTAGGGAAGGAGTCCAACCGCCGACGCCGCCGCCGCTGCCGCCGCACCGAACGTGCCGCCGCCGCCGCCGCATCCGCCGCCACTCCTTGCTCTAACTCCGGGTGTGCTGAACGCCGCCGCCTTTGCCGCCGCTCCAAGCCGCCATCGCCGCCGCCTCGAAGCTCCGCCACCGCCGCCGCCGCTCAGCCGCCGCCGCCGCGCGTCGCCGACCTCGGACGCCGCCGCCATCGCCGCCCAAAGCCGCCGCTAACGCCGCGCGCAAGCCGCCAGCTCCCTGCTCCACGGACGCCGCCGCAACCGCCGCCGCCGCGCTGCGCGCCGCCGCCGCGGCCGCCGCCTCCAGCCTCGTCGCCCGCCTTTCCCGCCGCCGTCGCACGCCCCGCTCGCTCCCTCCCGATCCAGGGACGCCGCCCCGAACCGCCAACAACCGCCGTGCGCTCCGCCCGCCTCGCCGCCGGACCTAAAAGAAAACGAAGAGTCGATCTGGGACGATTCCCGCTGAGCCGACTCGGCGGGAATCGCCCGCCTCCCGGGCTCGCCTCACCGAGCCGCCCGGGTCCACACGCCACGCCCGGCTTCGACCCCCTCCCGGCCGGCCCGAGCCCGCCGAAGTCGACCCGCTCCTCGCGACTCGGTCGCCGCCCAGCACCTGAGCCGCCCGCCAGTCCGGACTAGGCCGCCTGGACCTGGGTCGGTCCCGGTTAGGCCAACCGCCTGAGCACGGCCGACCGGCCCGAGCCGGGACTCAGTCGCCTGCACCCGGTCCGGACTCGGACCAGCACCGGCCCCAGACCGGTCCCGACCGGCCTGCAGACGGTCCGCAGCCCGGACTGCACCGGTCCCGCACGGGCCTGCAGCCGGCCCTAAACGGGCTCAAACCGGTCCCGACCGGCCCTAGCTGTCCAGGTCGGCCCAGACCGCTCCTGCCCGCCCCGAATCCGCTCGGACGCCGCCTCCCGCCTCCCGTGACGTGCGCTCGACCAGCTCGCCCCGTCTCATCGCCACTCCGCCCGCGCCGACCGCCCCTCCGCGTTCCTTCGCCGACTCGCCCGGTGCCCGATATCGCTGCCGCGCCCGACGACCTCCCCTCGCCCCGACCGACCGGGCTCGCGCCCCGCAGGTTAGGCATTCATCCCCTTACTTTAATTTGAAGTCTATATTTCCTTCAGTACTTCCCGCATTTGTCTCCACCGCCCCTCGGACATAGTTAGGCTGAGTGCCGCTGTGGATCGGGATTGGCTCGTGGATCCGCCGCGGGTTGACGATCGAGCTGCCCCGACGACCCGAGGCTGCCCTCTCCCCTGCATCGGCGGATCTGGGAGGATTCCCGCTCCATCCTACTCGGCGCACCCCAGGATCGCCGTGACGACGCACTGGTCGGTTGACTGCTTGTGGAGACCTTAAATATCATTGCATCACTTAGAGCACGTAGATCAACCCATCCTTAGCTTCCCCTTAGAGGACATTAGCGCCGGGCCGATTCACCCCGTCGGTCCTGCATCATCTTGGTATCAGAGCACAGGTTGTGGTCGCTCGACTGCGCTCGCCGCCTCTGTTCCATTTCATATTCCGCACTTAGTATCATTCATTCATATAGTTAATTAGTTCATCCATCACTCATCATACATCACACTAGGGATAGCCCCTCTTTCCCATAGCCGGGTACTAGCCATGGTTGTCGAGACGCGCTCCGCCAGAGCCGCGGTTCGAGAGGGATCTTTATCCCCACCACGGGATCCTCAGGGTCCCGCGGGCATTCCGATGCCCGACGGCGGGATGGAAGGTGTTCGCCTTCCTCCTCCGCCCCCAGTTCGCACCGGGTTCGGCGGCCGGTCCTCTCCGAGGCCGGACCTACCTAGCCCTCACTCGTCCGATGGACGATCGACCCGTGCTCAGTCCCCCTTCGCTCGATCACGACGACAGCGCTTCGGGAAGGCCCCAGCTATGACTACCGACGACCGGCCTTCTACCAGCCAGCCTCGACGCGGGGGACGTGACCGACCTCGGTCGCCTTCCGTAGGCGATCCCTACCTCCCTACGGCAGATCTTCACCGCACGGTGAGTGCCGTACTAGAGCAGATGGGAGTCCCGATCCCATCCACTTCAGGCCGCCTGGCCCCGCAGCGACACCCGCTTGGACCTGAGCGCCCCACGGGCGATGTTCGAGCGCTCGACGAGTTGGATCGCCGACCCAGCCCACGGAGGGGCCCCTATGTGCCGGCTCCTCATCCCGATAGGCGGTACGATGATCGCCTGACCCAGGGTGGTCCCTCGAGGGACTACCGCCCGGACGAGTCCGGCCTGAGAGGTGCCCGTCCTTACGATGATCGCTGTGATTATCGAGGTGATCGCGCACCAGTGGTCTCCGCATACAGAGATCAGGATCATGGGTATCCCGATCGCCGAGCCGATCCACCCCGCTCTCGTGATTATTATCACGATGGCGAGTACACCACCGGCGCTCGAGGAGACCTGCGTCGCCGCGGAGACTACGACCCCCGACCGGATTATTCCCGCTATGATCGTGATATTCCCCAGCGCGCACCACCGCGCCCAGACTACGCCGACCCCTACGATCGGGAGTACGACCGCCGGCGTCATCCCAGCCCGCCACGACATCTTCATGACGATCGGGATTACCACGACAGACGTGATGACCCCGATCGTCGACGAGAGGACCATCGCATTCGGATGCAGAAGAGCGTGAGGGTTGAGGTCCCTGTCTTTGATGGTTCTCGAGAACCCAAAGACTTCATTGATTGGGAATCCAGCATGAACTCTTATTTCCGCTGGTACCGTATGGACACTGACCTCTGCGTTGAGTACGCAGAGATGAGACTTGGCGGACAGGCCAAGATCTTCTGGGAGAACGAGTATCTAGCCGCCGAGAGGCGAGGGCTCCCGATCACGACCTGGGCCGAGATGGTCCAGAAGCTGCGGAACAAGTATGTTCCGCGACAGTGCGAGGCGACACTCTTTCTATCGTGGCTTGACCTTCGACAGGGCAAGTCACCTGTGCGGGATTATATTCAGACATTCGAGGAGTGTCGGATGAGATGTCGATTTGTGGAGGACCCACGGATCGTCATTGGCCTCTTCACACACGGGTTGACCACCCGTCTTCGGAACGAGGTGCTTAAGAGCTGTCCTTCCGAAGTTGACGAGGCCTATCGCATCGTGGAGCACATGGAGAGGCCTGGAGACGACGCCCCGGTGACGACGACCCCTCAGACCACCCGGGCCCCATTCACCCGCTCCACGACGGCTCCCACCCCATCCCAGCCTCGACCTACTGGCGGGAACAGTCGGACTGTCCCGCCCACTTCAGTGGGGTCAGCCCCAGCTCCACGAGCCGCGACGACGGATCCGTCCCTCCGCACGACTGCCGTTGCCCCTCCACCCCTCACTTGTTTCAAGTGCCAGGGTAAGGGACATCGGGCCAGCCAGTGCCCGTCTTCGAACCTGCTCATCGGGTTAGAAGACGACGCCCCGGACTACCAGGTAGGTGATGACGTCGTAGGAGACGACGTCTACGTCGCTGACGATGGGCTAGAGGAGGAATGCTTGGATCCCGACGTCATTGGCACCATAGAGATCACTCCCGTGGGTTCCTCTCAGCTCCCGACGGCACACCAGGAGGCTCTGGTAGCCAGTATCGTCGTGCCGACGCCCAGCTGCGATGGCCCGCTGACTCGGTCTCCCTTGGATCCTACGAGAGGCGACGACACTTCAGGTGAGGACGTCTACATTGCCGCCGACGGACTAGAGGAGGATTGCCTAGATTCGGATGTCCTAGGCTACATCAGGATCGCCCGTGCTACGTCCTCCCCCTCCCCCTTGGCACCACACGGATCCCCGGTAGTCAGTATCGCCGTGCCGAGCCCCAGCAGTGGCACTCCAGGGCCCCAGCCCTCCCCGGACACGATCTCGGAGCTCGACCCCCCATCAGCGAGGACCCGCGCCGCACCCACGACGACACCCGGCGCATCCTCCTCGACGATTGATCAGGCCGGTACTTCGTCACCGGCCCCTGACCCGATAGCCGACTGCGCACTTCGCACTTCGATCTTCTACACTTATGTGAAGATCAATGGGCAAGTGTGCAAGTTGATAGTCGATAGCGGCAGTTGCGTCAACGCCGTATCAGACACGATGATTCCACGACTTGGGCTATCGACTCACCCGCACTCGACACCCTACGACGTGTCTTGGATCGATACCACGTCTCTACCCTGTGAGACTCCGAGTAGGGTGCCTTTTGCGGATCAGCACTTATGACGACATAGTGCTTTGCGATGTTATCCCGATGAAAATCGGGAGCATTATACTTGGGCGACCGTGGTTATCACGATCACGACGTCCGAGCGGGCAGAAGGGCAAACACTTGCACCTTCATGCACCGTGGCCGTAGAGTTGTGTGGGTCCCCTACACCGCCCGAGCCACTTGCTCGGCGCCTACCACCACCTCGAGTTGGACTTATGGTGGTTCGAGGTCCGGAGTTCCAGCGGAGTATCCGGGACGAGCTCGCAGACACCCCGTGCCTGCTTTGCCTTAGCTCTTGACGTCCCCCACCGGAGCTGACCCACCTACGCGTTCCCCCGAGGCCGAGCCGATCCTAGCGGAGTTCGGAGACGTATTCCCGGAGGACCTGCCCGGCGAGTTGCCGCCGATGCGCCATATCCAGCACGCGATCGATCTCGTGCCGGGAGCTTCCCTCCCGAACCTGCCCCACTATCGGATGGAGCCCGCACGCTACGAGGAGCTGTGGTGACAGAGTTCGAGAGCTGTTGGCGAAGGGTCTCATCCAGGGAGAGCCTTAGCCCCTCGCGCGTACCTGCCCTTCTTGCGCCAAAGAAGGATGGTACCTGGCGCATGTGTTGTGATAGCCGTGCTATCAACAGGATTACGGTCAAGTACCGTTTTCCGATCCCGCGCCTTCAGGACTTATTCGACATGATGGCGGGATCCGTAGTCTTCTCAAAGATTGATTTGAGAAGCGGATACCATCAGGTACGGATTCGCCCTGGAGATGAGTGGAAGACCGCCTTTAAGATAAAGGACGGTCTATATGAGTGGCGAGTGATGCCGTTCGGTCTCTCGAACGCGCCCGAAAGACGTTCCAAATGGCTGATGAATGAGGTCTTGCGCCCATTCATTGGCAAATTTGTCGTTGTCTACTTCGACGACATACTTATCTACAGCCGCAGTCGAGAGGACCATCTCCACCATCTCCGCGAGGTCTGCGATGCACTTCGACGGGAGAAGCTTTACGCTCACCCCAAGAAGTGCTACTTCTTCACGACCGAGGTTTCCTTTCTTGGATTCATCGTGTCAGCTCTTGGCGTGTCAGCCGATCCGGAGAAGGTGCGAGCCATTTCGTCATGGCCGCGACCTTCCACCATCCACGACATTCGGAGCTTTATTGGATTGGCGACGTTTTATCGCTCGGCTCGTCCGTAACTTTAGTTCGTGACTCAGCACCGATCACGGATTGCCTCAAGCTGGATACTTTCCGGTGGACCGAGGCAGCCGAGCAGCCTTCGCCGATTGAAGGCCCCGATGACCTGTGCACCGGTCCCTACGGTTACCCGACTTTCGGGAAGGTGTTTGAGGTCGCCTCGCGACGCTTCCGGCGTAGGCATCGGGGGTGTCCTGAGCCAGGATGGCCACCCCGTGGAGTTCTTCAGCGAGAAGCTGAATGACGTCAGACTCCGGTACTCCACGTACGATAAGGAGTTCTATGCCGTCATTCAGGCTTTGCGACACTGGCGTCACTATCTCCTGTCCAAGGAGTTCGTGCTCTTCTCGGACCATGAGGCCCTGAAGTACCTCCACTCGCAACAGAAGCTCAGCGACAGACACGCACGTTGGGTGGAGTATCTGCAGGACTACACGTTCGTCATCCGCCACAAGAAGGGCAAGGATAACGTGGTCGCAGACGCGTTGAGTCGCCGGGCGCATCTCCTCACTTTGGTGAGAGTGCAGGTTATCGGGTTCGAGTCCGTCAAGGACTCATATTCGACGTGCCCCGATTTCGGCCCCATTGTCCAGGCCCTCGAGCTTGGCCCCAGTCAGGAGCACCGTGACTACCTTCGGACAGAGGGTTACCTATTCTTCAGGAATAGGTTGTGCGTTCCTCGCACATCGCTCCGGATCATCTCACTTGGGAGTGCCATTCGGAGGTCTTGCCGGCCATTTCGGCCGAGACAAGACGATTACGGCAGTAGAACAGCAGCTTCTATTGGCCGAGTTTGAAGCGCGATGTCGGGAACATCGTCGCACAAAGGTGCAGGTGTGCGCCTTCGCCAAGCAGGTCAAGAAGAATGCTGGCCTCTACACTCCGCTTCCCGTCCCGACGCGACCATGGGACGACGTGAGCATGGACTTCGTGCTCGGACTACCTCGCACGGTTCGTCACCATGATTCCATCATGGTGGTAGTGGACCGCTTTTCGAAGATGGCCCATTTTGTGCCATGTTCGAAGACGGCTGATGCCACGCGAGTGGCCCAGTTGTATTTCCGGGAGATAGTTCGCTTACATGGGCTGCCCAAGTCCATCGTATCGGATCGCGATGTTCGCTTCACGAGCCACTTCTGGCGGACGCTGTGGAGCATGTTGGGGACCAAGCTAAAGTTCTCGACGGCGTACCACCCTCGCATGCACGGCCGGACGGAGGTCGTCAATCGGAGTTTAGGAAACTTACTCCGATCTTTGGTGGGGGATAACCTCACCACTCGGGATCTAGTTATCCCACGTGCCGAGTTTGCGTATAACGCCCGGCGAACCGCACCACTCGGCATGAGCCCATTCGAGGTTGCCCATGGCTTAGTACCCCGCAAACCTCTAGATCTAGCGCCGTAGACCCCCACATTAGAGCCTCGGAGGATGGCGTTGCATTTGCCCAAAGATGTGAGTGAGTTGCATGCATACATTCATGATAGGATCACTCAGCAGAATGCAGCAGTACAAGCGTGCTGCCGACTTGCATCGTCGTCACAGGAGTTTCGAGGTGGGTGACCAGGTGATGGTTCGGTTGAGACTCGAGAGATACTCTCCGTGCACGGCTACGAAGCTTCATGCTCGTAGCGCGGGCCCGTTCCGGGTCCTCGTCTCGCGTGGGCGAGAACGCCTACGTCGTCGACATTCCTCCTTCGTGGGGAATCAGCTCGACCTTCAACGTGGCGGACTTGGCCACTTATTCAGCTCTACCACCTCATGATCAGCCTTTCCGACCTGTGCCCCTTCTCGAGAGCGAAGTTTGCCCTCGCAGTCCCACTCCCCCAATACTACCACCCGATTGGCATGAGCAGGTAGAGGAGGTACTCGCAGAAATAATTGACTTCACAGGGGATGGTGCTTCGCGGAGGTTCTTCGTGCGTTGGCAGGGACGCCCGGCAGAGGATGACGCGTGGATCACGGAGGGCGACTTGGCACGCCTACGACCGGACCTGCTCGAGCCGCTGCCCGACACACCCGCTAACTCGACGGAGTCGAGTTCTTCCGACCCCGGGAGGATTGGTGGCGTACGACCCCCGTCGCCACCAAGACATGACACTACGGCGCCGGTGGAGCCGACACCTACGCGCGTCCAGCCACCTCGACAGGCGAAGACGAAGGATCCCGAGTTTCACTACACCAAGTGAGACCCTCTTCTCGCCACGAGCTCGCGCGCGTAGAGCTATCTTCCCGTTTTCTCTTTTATTATGACTTTATTTAGCCCGCACGTGTTTAAGCGGGCCTTTGCATGTCTCTCTCTCTCTCTCTAGGCCGTTGGGTGGGTTTCCCTTTGTTTCGGGACCCTAGCCTAAGGCCCTTTCTATTTTGTGAACCTTTATTTTATTTCTATGAGTATGGGTGTGGGTTGTGGGCCTCAAGTGGGCCCTTTCCTCTCTAGGCCCACCAAGGGCTCTATAAGAGGGGAAGGGACCCCCCCACAAACCCTAGCCGTCATTTGAGAAAAAAAGAAGGAAGATCCTCTTCTCGAGTGGCTGCTCATGGAAAGCTAGGGAAGGAGTCCAACCGCCGACGCCGCCGCCGCCGCCGCCGCACCGAACGTGCCGCCGCCGCCGCCGCATCCGCCGCCACTCCTTGCTCTATCTCCGGGTGTGCTGAACGCCGCCGCCTTTGCCGCCGCTCCAAGCCGCCATCGCCGCCGCCTCGAAGCTCCGCCACCGCCGCCGCGTCAGCCGCCGCCGCCGCCGTCGCCGACCTCGGACGCCGCCGCCATCGCCGCCCAAAGCCGCCGCCAACGCCGCCGCGCAAAGCCGCCCGAGCCTCCCCTGCCCACGGACGCCGCCGCAACCGCCGCCGCCTCAGCGCCGCGCCGCGCCGGGCCGCCGCCTCCAGCCTCGCCGCCCGCCTTCCGCCGCTGCCGCACGCCCCGCTCGCTCCCTCCCGATCCAGGGACGCCGCCTCGAACCGCCAACAACCGCCGTGCGCCGTCCGCCCGCCCGCCCGCGCACCTAGAAAAACGAAGAGTCGATCGGACGATTCCCGCTGAGCCGACTCGGGCCGGGAATCGCCCGCCTCCCAGCCTCGCCTCACCGAGCCGCCCGGGTCCACACGCCACGCCCGGCTCGACCCCTCCCCGGCCGCCCGAGCCCGCCGAGTCGACCCGCTCCCTGCGACCCGGTCAGCCCGCCCAAAGCACCAGCCGCCCGCTGGTCCGGGACTAGGCCGCCTGCACCCGGTCGGTCCCCGCTAGGGCCAACCGCCCAGCACCGCCGACCGGCCCGAGCCGGGACTGGTCGCCTGACCCGGTCCAGACTCGGACCAGACCGGCCCAGACCGGTCCTGACCGGCCCAGACCGGTCCAGACCGGCCCAGACCGGTCCAGACCGGCCCAGACCGGCCCTAAACGGGCTCAAACCGGTCCCGACCGGCCCTAGCTGTCCAGGTCGGCCCAGACCGCTCCTGCCCGCCCCGAATCCGCTCGGACGCCGCCTCCCGCCTCCCGTGACGTGCGCTCGACCAGCTCGCCCCGTCTCATCGCCACTCCGCCCGCGCCGACCGCCCCTCCGCGTTCCTTCGCCGACTCGCCCGGTGCCCGATATCGCTGCCGCGCCCGACGACCTCCCCTCGCCCCGACCGACCGGGCTCGCGCCCCGCAGGTTAGGCATTCATCCCCTTACTTTAATTTGAAGTCTATATTTCCTTCAGTACTTCCCGCATTTGTCTCCACCGCCCTCGGACATAGTTAGGCTGAGTGCCGCGGGGACGGATTGGGTTCGTGGGATCCGTCGCCGGGTTGACGATCGAGCTGCCCCGACGACCCGAGGCTGCCCTCTCCCCGCATCGGCGGATCTCGGGAGGATTCCCGCTCCATCCTACTCGGCGCACCCCAGGATCGCCGTGACGACGCACTGGTCGGTTGACTGCTTGTGGAGACCTTAAATATCATTGCATCACTTAGAGCACGTAGATCAACCCATCCTTAGCTTCCCCTTAGAGGACATTAGCGCCGGGCCGATTCACCCCGTCGGTCCTGCATCACATCTTGTGGATGGATGATCGTGTTTTGATTATGACTTACGAATCCCTAGCCACGGGATATCTAAAACGTCATATATTGGATACGACATGAAGTCCGCGAAGATGATTGTGTGGTCAAGATGGGATCATCCACCCTCGGTATTTGAGGAGATTGACTCAAAGGAATGAGATGCGATGAAATCCTTGGCCAAGGTAGTAGAAATATCGAAGAAGGAGTTCTCGATGATTTCTACACGCATCAAGTACTAACTTGGAGTGATCGATTAGGGTTTGACAGCTTGACCATACCCTAAGTCATTCATGAGTCTAATGTGGATGAAGGATTATACATACATGGTAATCAATGATCGGAAGGTTCCATAAGTGAGTTCTTACATACTCCATATCTCCTAGAGTACGTGGTGTAGCTTGGCACCCAACGGGCTGGCAACTCAACCTATCGATTGGGTTAAATCGATCCTTGATTAATTAATCTATATGTGAATGTGGATAATTAATTAAGGTTGACCAATAAGGTGTTATTTGGTCTATAGAGTTATTAACTAGTGAGATATATGGACCTAGAGGGTCACACACATAAGGTTTATGGATGTTGGTGGATATAGACATAATTATGAGGGTTTTTATGAAAAAACCTCATTCCAAATGTCTATAAATAGGGGGAGGACGACCACAACTAGAGGTGCCCATGCAAGCCTTGTGGGAATTCTCTCCTTTCTTCTCTTTCTCTCTTGGTGAAGAGCTTTGAAGAGGAGATCCAACCATCCGAAGACCGTGTGGATACCGCTAGAGGCTAGACACTTGAATAGCTTCAAGAACTCCTTCAAGGAAACCCTGTAAGTATGTTTTCTCATACATACTAGATGATAGGATCATCTGTTCTGGTGGCTCGGGTATTTTTGAATGTCCGATTCAATGTTTTTTTCCGCTGCATTTGATGTTTTGATCAAAACTTCGGAAAAGTTATCGACCTCAGATCCCATCGAGTGGTATCAGAGCCAGGTTGTACTCGCCGAGAGCTTTCCAACGAGCCCAAAAAAACATCCAAAACGGATGAGAAATGAGGGAGATATGATCATTTGAAGATGAATCATAATAAGAAGATGTTTTGTTTTTCTTCGCGTGGGGCCCACCGCTTTCCCGCTTTTGAAAGCGTGGATCGGGCCTGGCCAACCCTCCTCCCATTGGGTGGGCTCCCTCTCTCCCACGGTAGGAGAGAGAATAAACCCCTCCCCCTTCTTCTCTCTTCCCCTCCTTGCGGCGTGAGAAAGAGGCGAGGGGGAATTATCCCTTCCCTCGCCTCTCCTTGCGGCGGCGTGAGACGCGGCGGCATGAGACGCGGCGGCGTGAGACGAAACGGAGACGCTGGGAAGGGGGGCGGTTCCATGCGGAACTTCCCTCCCGCGTGAGACGCGGGGGAGGGGGAGCGGCTCCACTGCTTCCTGCGTAACTTCCTCCCGTGTGAAAACGTGGGGGCGGGCGTTCGCGGGGAGGGTGGTGGGGAGACGCGCCGATCGGGAGAAAAAAATTTCTCCCGATCGGGCGGTTCACTCCCGCGGAACTTCCTCCCGCGTGAGACGCGGGGGAAGGAGGGGAGAGACGCGTCGATCGGGAGAAAAAAATTTCTCCCCGATCGACGGCGATCGATCCACGGGAGATCGATCAACGCAGATCGATCAATCGGAGATCGACGGTGATCGATCGCTGAGATCGATCGTGATCGATCGATGGATATCGACGGTGATCGATCGGTGATATCGATCGTGATCGATCGATGGAGATCGATAGAGTGAGATCGATCGGGGAGATCGATGGTGATCGATCGAGATCGATCGATGGAGATCGATCGGATCGAAGAATAAATAAATAAATAAATAAATCTGAAAAAAATTCTGGAAAAAAATCAGGAAAAAAATAGAAAATTGATTTATTGACTCAAATAAATTTTTGATGTCATTTATTTTTTTATTAATTTTTGATGTCATTTAATTCAATTTTTCATTTATTTTGGGATTTATTTAATTGAATAATTTAAGAGTTAAATTATTTTAAATTGAGAAAAATTCCATAAGTCATTTTAAAGTGTTTAAATGATAATTTCCCTGATTATTATGCATGATTGTCATGTTTATTTTGCAAAAATATTAATGTGATTAATTTTTTTGCATTGAATTAAATTTATTTATTTATTTGTGATGTTATTAAATCAAATGTGAAACCAAGAACATAGATGGACCTATTATAGATCCCCTACTTATATGTTTTGGTTTATTGATATAACATCATATATGACATATATGTGATATATGTATATGATTATTGAGATAATCATATCTTTGGGTATGGTTATATAGATAACCATGACATACCCTAACGAAGAGACTCGATAAAAATATAAAACCCCTCTTATATTAAAAATTTAGGCTGAAACGCAAGAGTTACGAACTCACGCGTGGTCCTCCCTTGTTATAGCCTTAGTATCCAAGTCACCTTAAGTTGGGTTGGTGGAGTCGCTCCAGCCCGCTTATTGAAGATGAGGAACTAAGAACTAGTGTATGACACAAGGCCTGGGGTAGAGGAACCGTTTAGTTTGGTGGAGTCGCTCCAGACTACTCACGAATCTATTCCCGTCAAGTAACAAGGGTACCGCCTAGACCGAACTCGTGGTTGGTGGAGTCGCTCCAGCCACATGAGCGTCTGGGACTCGAAGTATGATCAGATATTACAAATGTTGTAAGTCTCATGAGATGAGTGCTCAACAATATATTGTGATTGGTGGAGTCGCTCCAGTGTCATAATATAGTTGTTGAGATTCCGATTCCCACTAGGAGATTGTCGGTTCTCCCTTTTTCATACACGAGGGTTGTGTGAATTGCTTAATTTTAGTGGGAGCATTATTTTCAATGAACACACTATCTCGCAAAGAATTAATTATTAATTCTTATTCATCTCCTACAGTGCAAAGATGTCGTCGACTAACCCTCTTCGTGGCATTATGGATGCCAACCGTTTGACTCGGCCCGAACTTCACCGATTGGCTCAGAACTTAAAGATCTTACTTAAGTCTCGAGCGCATCGCCTATGTCTTGGAGGGAGATGGCCCCGTTGAGCCAGCATCGATGCGTCCCGAGGATGAGGTATGGGAGTACCGTAAGTGGCAAGAAGATTCCACTACGGCTCAATGTTATATGCTGGCCTCAATGTGCAATGAGTTGCAAAGGCAACATGAAGACATGGAACCAAAAAGCCATGCTGCTCCATTTGATGGAGTTATTTGCTCGAGCAGAGTAGAACTCGTAGATATGAGATATCGAAGAGTCTATTCAGTGGCTCTGATGGCTGAATCGTCTTCCGTACAAGCACATGTACTAAAGATGATTGAGTGGATCGAGAGGTTGGCAGTGCTCGGAGTTGAACTCCCCGTTGAGATGAGCACGGACCTTATTCTTCAATCTCTTCCGACTCCTTTTCTCGCTCATTGTTAACTTTAACATGAACAAAATTCAGGCCTCTCCCTGAGCTGCCGAACATGCTTACTACTCGCGAGGGGAACCTTCGAAGGAAAAGCCCCTAAGTCCTCTTTGTTGGTGGGACCAACAAGAAGAGGAAGGTAGCTTTTGCCTCCAAAAGGGGCAAAGGGAAGAAGCAAGTGAAAGCAACTTCGACAAAGAAGGACGGTGATGACAAGGGAACGTGTTTCCACCGTGGCGTGAAAGGACATTGGAAGAGGAATTGTAAAAAAAGTACCTCAACGAGAAAGCTCACTGAAGCATGGTGATGCTCCGTGCATCTATATGATAGATACTTATTTGTCTTATAGAGATTCTGCATCTTGGGTATTAGATATCGGATGTACTTCTCACATCCGCAATGATTCGCAGAGGTCGACAAGTAAGCGAAAGCCGAGAAAGGGCGAGGTGGAACCGAGGATGGGAAACTACAAGCAAGAGTTGCGGCCGTGGCGCTAGGGGTTGTGAACCTCAAGCTACCATCCTGAGATTATCTTTCTTTAGAAGAATGTCATTATGTTCCTAGCATAGTTATGAACATCATTTCAGCTTTCTTGTTTGGACAAGATGGGATATACCTTGATTATTAAGGACAAGTGTTGTTCTATTTACTTGGGAAGTAAATTGGTTGTTACGGCACCATTAGTCAATGGTTTATATCTCGATTGATGTTTCTTCTTATAATCTCCAAATGGATGTTGCTCTTAAGAAGAGTAAACAGGTGTGAACGAAGCCTACTTATGGCATTGTAGACTTGGGCATGTTGGTGATGGAAGATTACGTAGTTGCATAAAGATGCATACTTGGGGGGCATTTGATTATGAATCATTTGCAACATGTGAATCTTGCATTATGGGTAAATTACCCAAATCTTCATTCTCAGGGATTGGAGAACGAGCCAAGGGTATCTTGGAGCTAATACATTCTGATGTATGTGGTCCGATGCCTGTCCAAGCCAGAAGTGGCAGTTTCTACTTCATCACTTTTACTGATGATTTCTCTAGGTTTGGATGGGTATACCTTATGAGGTATAAGTCTGAAGCCTTTGAGAAATTCAGGGAGTTTAAGAATGAAGTGGAGAAACAATCTGGAAAGAGTATCAAGACTCTTCGATCAGATCGAGGAGGTGAATACTTAAGTACCGAGTTCACACAGTTCCTTAAGGATAATGGTATCCTAGCTCAATTGACTCCTCCTTACACACCCTCGATGAATGGTGTTTCAGAAAGGAGAAATCGTACCTTGTTGGACATGGTACGATCTATGATGAGTTTCTCGAAACTTCCAATATCCCTTTGGGGATATGCGCTTGAGACAAACAGCCAGCGTGTCCTTAACGCCTTACCTAGCAAATCAGTAGCTTCTACTCCATATGAGATATGGAAAGGGAAGAAGCCTGACTTCTCTTACTTTAGAGTTTGGGGTTGTCCCGCTCATGTTAAGAAACATGATACGTATAAGCTAGAATCAAGGACTCGAGTTTTGTAGATTTGTGGGATATCCGAAAGAGACATCTCGGATACTACTTTTTACCGCCCGAAGAACAATCGATATTTGTTGCGAAAAGGGCCATCTTCTTAGAAGATGAGTATCTCTTAAGAAGAGATAGTGGGAGTAAAGTAGTGCTGGAAGAAGTTCCAAATCCGAACACAAATACTACTTCATTAGATGAGAACTCGGGTCCCCCGAAAATCTTCAAGTACACACAGAGGCACCGCGTAGGACTGGTAGAGTACCAAGACAGCCAGATCGATATGTAGGACACATTGTGACGGATGATATCGATACTCTCCACTTAAAGGATAGTGATCCTTTAACCTACAATGAAGCGGTACATGATTCCAACTCTAAGAAATGGCGAGAAGCAATGGATTCTGAGATCCAAATCCCATGCATCAAAAACCAAGTATGGTACTTGGTCGACCCTCCTGAGGGTATAGTACCCATTGGGTGTAAGTGGATCTTCAAGAAGAAGATCGGTGCAGATGGGCAGATTGACACCTTCAAGGCAAGGTTAGTGGCGAAGGGTTATCGTCAAAGACAAGGAGTTGACTATGACGAAACCTTCTCACCAGTTGCTATGATTAAGTCAATCAGGATTCTTCTCGCCATAGCTGCACACTATGACTATGAAGTCTGGCAAATGGATGTGAAAACCGCCTTCCTCAATGGAAACCTTGAGGAAGAGGTGTATATGATACAACCTGAGGGTTATACATCCAAGGAGTTTCCAGAAAAGGTGTGCAGGTTGCAAAGATCCATTTATGGATTGAAGCAAGCATCTAGGAGTTGGAATATGAGATTTGATGAGGCGATCAGATCTTATGACTTCATTAAGAATGAAGACGAACCTTGTGTGTACAAGAAGATCAGTGGGAGCGCGATCACTTTTCTTGTCCTTTATGTGGATGACATCCTACTCATTGGGAATGATGTAGGTATGTTATCATCAGTGAAGGCGTGGCTGTCAAAGAACTTCTCCATGAAAGATTTGGGAGAAGCAACCTACGTATTGGGAATACGTATCTATAGAGATAGATCGAGGAGGTTGCTTGGCTTATCCCAATCCATGTACATAGACACCATTGTCAAAAAGGTTTGGCATGGAGAACTCCAAGAGAGGTTTCATACCGATGAGACATGGAGTTCAGCTATCTAAGGAGCATTCGCCTAAGACTCCCTGAAGATAGAGCGTTGATGGAAAAGATCCCGTATGCATCGGCGATTGGATCCATCATGTACGCTATGCTATGTACAAGACCAGATGTGGCATTTGCTCTAAGTGTTACGAGCAGATTTCAGAGCCAACCCGTGTGAGAGTCATTGGGAAGCCGTGAAATGCATCCTTAAGTACTTGAGAAGGACTAAGGATTTATTTCTGGGTCTATGGAGGAGAGGAGCTTAAGCTCCAGGGTTACACCGACTCGAAGCTTTTCAATGCACCCTGCATGATAGTAGATCTACATCTGGATTCCCTGTTCACTTTGAATGGGGGAGCAAAGTGTCTTGGAAGAGTTCCAAGCAGCCCACCACCGCAGATTCGACGACGTAGGCCGAGTATATTGCTGCGAGTGATGCCGCCAAGGAAGCAGTCTGGTTGAAGAAGTTCATCACAGACCTTGGCGTTATCCCTACGATCTCAGACCCTATTCCATTATTGTGTGACAACAATGGTGCAATAGCACAAGCGAAAGAGCCAAGGTCTCATCAGAAGTCTAAGCACATTCTGAGGCGTTTTCACTTGATTAGGGAGATCGTCGCCAGAGGAGATGTAGTGGTGGAAAGAGTTCCATCAACCGACAATGTTGCAGATCCACTAACTAAGCCTTTAGCTCAAGAAGTCTTTGAGCGTCATTGCACAACTATGGGTTTGTTGCACAAGGGCGATTGGCTTTAGTCCAAGTGGGAGATTGATGGATATTATGTGGCCTATAAGCCAATCACACTTTCATGTATCTTGTTTATGTTCATTGAAATGAAATTCATTCATTGTCATTCTTGTGTGATGTTTGCAATGAAGTCCATGAGCATGTGCAATGACTATGTGAATTATGATGAGATCATAATATAGTGATCACTAGTCTTTAAACATATGTTCTAAATATTCCTATTCGTGGGATATTCGAGAAGGACATCGAATTATCCGGAAAGAATAGCACTATCTAATCCATCTCATATGATGAGTATGGCCGATCCTATAGCCATCGGTGTGGAGACACTAAGGATAGATAGTGGGTGCTCTTTTGGAGAAAGAGTTCACTCGAATTGATCCGTATGAATCCCTCGAATGGTATTATACCTAACTCGTCAATCAGGTTGATTCATGTCATGATTGTGTATGTGGTCCTTTGACTTGAGACACCAAAGACATCTTGTGGATGGATGATCGTGTTTTGATTACGACTTACGAATCCCTAGCCACTGGGATATCTAAAACGTCATATATTGGATACGACATGAAGTCCGCGAAGATGATTGTGTGGTCAAGATGGGATCATCCACCCTCGGTATTTGAGGAGATTGACTCAAAGGAATGAGATGCGATGAAATCCTTGGCCAAGGTAGTAGAAATATCGAAGAAGGAGTTCTCGATGATTTCTACACGCATCAGATACTAACTTGAGTGACCGATTAGGGTTTGACAGCTTGACCATACCCTAAGTCATTCATGAGTCAAATGTGGATGAAGGATTATACATACATGGTAATCAATGACGGGAAGGTTCCATAAGTGAGTTCTTACATACTCCATATCTCCTAGAGTACGTGGTGTAGCTTGGCACCCAACGGGCTGGCAACTCAACCTATCGATTGGGTTAAATCGATCCTTGATTAATTAATCTATATGTGGATGTGGATAATTAATTAAGGTTGACCAATAAGGTGTTATTTGGTCTATAGAGTTATTAACTAGTGAGATATATGGACCTAGAGGGTCACACACATAAGGTTTATGGATGTTGGTGGATATAGACATAATTATGAGGGTTTTTATGAAAAAACCTCATTCCAAATGTCTATAAATAGGGGGAGGACGACCACAACTAGAGGTGCCCATGCAAGCCTTGTGGGAATTCTCTCCTTTCTTCTCTTTCTCTCTTGGTGAAGAGCTTTGAAGAGGAGATCCAACCATCCGGAGACCGTGTGGATACCGCTAGAGGCTAGACACTTGAATAGCTTCAAGAACTCCTTCAAGGAAACCTGTAAGTATGTTTTCTCATACATACTAGATGATAGGATCATCTGTTCTTGGTGGCTCGGTATTTTTGAATGTCCGATTCAATGTTTTTCCGCTGCATTTGATGTTTTGATCAAAATTTCGGAAAGTTATCGACCTCAGATCCCATCAGAAGGTTCTCTCGAAGGAGTTCTCAAAGCTATTCAACTGTCTAGTCTCTAGTGATATCCACACGATCTTCGGATGGTTGAATTTCTTCTACAGAGCTCTTCACCAAGAGAGAAAGAGAAGAAATGAGAGAATTCTCATAAGGATTGCATGGGCACCTTGAGTTTCGGTCATTTCCCCTTGTTTACATACATTTGGTGTGTACATTTTTCATAAAGCCCTCATAATTATGTCTATATCGATAAACATCCATAGGCTTTATATGTGTGAACCTCTAAGTTCATATATCTCACTAGTTAATAACTCTATGCACCTAGTAACACCTTCTTGGTCAACCTTTTTTTATTATCGACATCGACATATATATTAATTAATCAATGATCAATTTAACCCAATTGATAGGTTTAATTGTCAACCAATTGGGTGCTAAGCTACACCATATACTCTAGGAGATATAGAGTTTATAAGAACTCCCTTACGAAGCCTTGCCATCATCCATTATCATGTATGTATGATAATGAATAATCATCATCCTTCATCTGCACAATAATTATGAATAATTTAAGGTATGATCAGCTGTCAAATCCTAATCGGTCATTCAAGTTAGTAATAATACATGGAGGAAATCATCGAGAACTCATGCTCTGATATTTTCACTTTCTTGGCCAAGGATTTATTTACATCTCATTCCTTGAGTCAATATCCTCAAATATTAAGTGTAGACGATTTCATCTTGACCGCACAATCACCTTGGAAAACTTCAAGAGGCCTTTGTATAGAGAATTAGTGAAAAAGATGTTTATGGAATAAATTTTAAGAAATGTTTCTTTAAGGAAAACTTCGAGGGTTTACTTGCATTGTTGAGCCATTTATGGACTTAAACAAAGTATTTGTTTATGGTCTTGTGAGATGCAATGGCCTACTCATCACTGATAGATTTGCACCGTGCATTGCAATTCCAATTGTGATGTGAAATATTGCTTCTATGATGACTATGGTTCTTGTCATTTATGTTGGTGATATTTTTTTATCAATAATGTTGAGGTCGACATCTATTTTATGAAAGCCTATCATGATCAACACTCCATGATGTGAGACTTCAAAAATATTTTTATTTCATTGGGATAGAGTTTTGCTTATAAACTAGATAAGCTCAATCTTTCTAGAAGAAAGTATGTATTGAATATTCTTCTAGAAACATGATTTATTTTTGGTAAATCAAAATATTTACTTAATATAGGCTTGATCCAAATTCTAATATATTACTTCGTTGATATTATAAGATGCCAACCGATTTATGCATATGATGGGTAAGTTGATCTATTTTACAGTCACTTGTCATGATATTTTAAAAGAGGAACATTGCAAGCTGCCTTGTGGGGGCACTTGGAGTTCATGCATCGATAAAGTGGGCCATTGGAAAAGGGATAATCTACAAATGACAAGGTAATCTTCAAATCTAGGTTTAATCTAACTCGAGATATGTTTAGGACAAAGGAGATAAAAAAATTGGCAACGTGCTGCTGACGAGCCACATGCAGGGAAACTTGTGATGGATATTATGTGGCCTATAAGCCAATCACACTTTCATGTATCTTGTTTATGTTCATTGAAATGAAATTCATTCATTGTCATTCTTGTGTGATGTTTGCAATGAAGTCCATGAGCATGTGCAATGACTATGTGAATTATGATGAGATCATAATATAGTGATCACTAGTCTTTTAACATATGTTCTAAATATTCCTATTCGTGGGATATTCGAGAAGGACATCGAATTATCCGGAAAGAATAGCACTATCTAATCCATCTCATATGATGAGTATGGCCGATCCTATAGCCATCGGTGTGGAGACACTAAGGATAGATAG